>NW_024102836.1:15317305-15599794 GCF_013122585.1 Styela clava
ATACACTTTTCAGAAACAGAAAGATAAAGATTGAAGATACGAAGAGACTTTTCAAAAGCAGAACTTTCAAGATGAAGATACGAAGACTTCTTTTAAAAGCCGAATTATGAAGATTCAAGTTACGAAGACACTTTTCAGAAGGAGAATTAAATATTGAAGACAAGAAGACATCTTGGAGATGCAGAACTGAAAGTGGTAAATTGGGCCTTGTTAATTTTAAAGTTTTATTAGCTTTTCAGACGCAGAACTATAAAGATTCAAGATATAGAGAAGATTTCAAAGACAGAACTATAAAGGTTGAAGATACGAAGACACTTTTAAGAAACAGAACGATTAAGATTGAAAATACGAAGAGACTTTTCAAAAGCAGAACTTTCAAGATGAAGATACGAAGACTTTTTTAAAAGCCGAATTATGAAGATTCAAGTTACGAAGACACTTTTCACAAGGAGAAATAAACATTGAAGACAGGAAGACATCTTGGAGATGCAGAACTGAAGGTGGTAAATTAGGCCTAGTTAGTTTTAATAGCTTTTCAGACGCAGCACTATAAAAATTCAAGACGCGGAGAAGATTTCAGAGACAGAACTATAAAGGTTGAAGATACGAAGACACTTTTACGAAACAGAACAATTATGGTTGAATATACGAAGACATTTTTCAAAAGCAAAACTTTCAAGATGAAGATACGAAGACTTCTTTTAAAAGCCGAACTATGAAGATTCAAGTTCAAGGAGAATTAGATATTGAAGACAAGAAGACATCTTGGAGATGCAGAACTGAAAGTGGTAAATTGGGCCTTGTTAATTTTAAAAGTTTTATTAGCTTTTCAGACGCAGAACTATAAAGATTCAAGATATAGAGAAGATTTCATAGACAAAACTATAAAGGTTGAAGATACGAATACACTTTTCAGAAACAGAACGATAAAGATTGAAGATAAGAAGAGACTTTTCAAAAACAGAACTTTCAAGATGAAGATACGAAGACTTCTCTTGAAGGCCGAATTATGAAGATTCAAGTTACAAAGACACTTTTTAAAAGGAGAACTGATTATTGAAGACACTAAGACACCTTGGAGATGCGAAACTGAAGGTTGTAAAATAGGCCTAGTAAATTTTAATTTTATATTAGCTTTTCAGAAATTGTAGGTGCGAATAAGAGTTTTAGAGGCAGAACTATGAAGATTGTGAAGCTATGAAGAAACTTTCAACAGCCGAATTATAATCATGAAATAACGAAGACTATTTTCAAAGACCGAACTATAAAAATTGAATTTACGTCAAAGATTTAAGATACGAAGACATTTTACAGAGGAAGCATTGTGAAGATTGACTGAACACAATTAGGTAAACATTATCTATTATTTTCAGTTCTCAAAAATTTGTTAATTTGGTGCAATCTAATTTTTAGGTGGCTAGTCAAATTCAAAAAAACTGTAAGAATGGTTTATTTTTAGAAGAAATTCGAAGAAATAAGCAAGAGAATTAGGCCGAAGAATATCTGCGAAGACATCCACAATAAGGTGAAATATTATATTCCAACAACTATTGTTAATACCAGATTATTTGATAAAAACACCACAAATAATTTGATTGCAATGAAAAATATTATCAATATTTAAATTTGTAAATTTAGGACGAACGGAAGCCTGCGGGGTATATTCCCTCGCTAACCCTAACTCTAACCGTGTAAAAATATTACAGATATTTTACTGTAATCCTTGTAAATTGAACACTAAGAAATCAGCGGATGACTGTTTTATTGAATGAAGTAGATTTTTGAATGAATTTTTTTAAAACCAAAAAAGGATTTTTAACTGCGAGGTGAAATATATTATGCTATCAAGTGATTCCCTATTAAGTGTTTTATTCAATGAAGTACAAAAAAACTGACTAAATTTTGAAACTGACTAAAGTGTAATATATTTTTATTAAGAAATTTTCCAAGATCTGGAAAAAGAGGAGGAACGGTAGAAATTTGCTTGGGTGCTTATATGATAAGGTAAAAAGGATACAGAACAATTATTACCGATAACTAAAGTTGTAAAACGTTTGTTAAGTGTCTCTTCTAAAATTCTAAAAAATGACATAGTTGGCATAACTACATTTAAATTGGCCTAAAGATTACAACTCAACATAATTCATTTTCAGCTCTCCATAACACTGCAATACAGTTATCATTGCATCATAAGAAATTTTCATTCCAATTGTTTGGCATGCTGCTTGAGTGAGATGGAAGCCTATCTATTCTAACCAGCAAGTATGTCATGTAACTTTTTTTAATCTTCTAAATTAAATATGCAGTAAGGTATAAATCGATATATTATGTTAACACGTTGCTAGTTGGGGATTATAAGTGAATTATCACAATCTCGTCGATTATATTTAAACTGTCGAGGTTCAACATGTATATATACATATATAAATGCGTAGTCATGTAATGGATTTGCTAAAATAGGGTATTTGTGTGTTTTATGCAAAATTGTGGCATATTTGCAATAAAGCCTTATTGTGGTTTGTATTAGGCCATTGTTAACATTCTTTGAGATCAAATGGCAGCAAATAATTTATTTTTTGCCTATATTCTATTATATATAGAAGCTAAATGTCGTACCACCTGCGTCGTGACTAGTTTTTTAATTGATATTCATAGGTTTTCTCAATTATGGAATCGAACTCATCCACCACACCTATCTATCGACTTCAAAGTATGAAACTATGGAAGTAAATATGTAAATATGTGTAAAAAATGCATCGGAATCTTGCACTTTTGAGACCAAAGATATGAATATATATAAAAGGATACTAAATGTAATATGATTTCTAATCATAAGACATTGATGTAAGAGACAGAATGTAATATGATTTGTGTGTAAGAGTCATCAATTACTTGTTAATATTATGAATGCAAACGATATAAGAACGCATAAATTACCATACTTATTTGTATTCGTACTACAATATAATCATAGACTTGATGTCTGAAATAATATTTCTGTCGTTATATTTTTGTATATCATCAAATTGTGTAATGGATATATAATAGCAAAGTATTGTTTTGTATTTATTTTTATTTTAAATTTCTATTCTTTCCCATTATTCTATTTATATCATGTATGTCTGTATATATATTATAATTTGGCATGAAGAAGGCAACGCCAATTTAATCATCATTTTTGTCATATAATGTCAAGTCCTATTGGGAGTATAACGGATCGTTATTTTAAACATAATAAAATACCTCATTATTGTCTTATTTACTTATTTTTGATATCCATTTCTTCTAAATTAAGGATTCTGCCGACAACAAATAGAAATCATTGATTAGACTTTTACTAGTAAAAACCAGTCTTTTCGTGGTTGTTGATGCTGCCATAATACAAACCTAATTTATGACTTCATATATATTACATCAACACTTACTTCTTATCTTAAGACATCAGCATCCTGAAATCATCTTATGACAAACCAGGCCGGCATGGTTTTCTTTCTTCTGCAAAAGAATCTTCATACTTTGCTGTTACAGCTTTCTTAAAAACAAAACCAAAAACACACTATACACATGAATATATGGCGGTTGGGAGGGGGTTGGGGGTTCTGGAGATCTGTGGTGGGCCCTGGACGGGAGGGAGAACACAGCAGCATCGCGATCATAATTAGACAATATTTATTTGGCCGATACCGTATAAAATTGTTGGCAGAATCCGGTAATGAGGTAGTTAATTGAAGTAATCTCCCATTTACTTTTTTGAAATTAAGTTACTGTTGTCGGTGCCTTCTTTTTAAATTTAGAAATGAAATGGTTGAGGTGCTAATTTATATAATGCACACTGTTTTATGTTTCTAATATATATAATGCATCGTTTTATGTTTTACTAATTTTGTATGAAATGTTACAATTTTCTGATGTATTTTAGAACTGTTTTTTATTTTTGTGAAAATATCAGAATTTGGAGGGTGTGTTTCACAAACCCCTGTTTGGTGGCAGTATCTCTTGTTGGATTACTGCCATAGACCTATTTCTCAAACTGTTAAAAATAGGTACATTTCCTTTGCACCTGAGTTTGAGGCATTTTCTGTAAAATGGGCATAGGGCGTTCCAGAGATTTCTGGGGCGCGATAGGACCCCATCGACAAGTCCTAACGAGTGGGTAAACCGACACCCCCTGGGTCCACATGGAAGCTCGGTAATACATTTAGACAAAAATTTTATTTTTGTTTACCATTTTGGTTGTTAAACATGCCATCGGACTACTATTTTACTTTGCAATATGTATTTGTTGTGGCAGTTGTGTCTTTTAATGAATGTGAATCTAATTTTTTTTAATGCAAGTCTAATATCAAAATGTCGGATCAAGTACGGTTTTCATCAAATTATGTTGTACTCCCAGGAGTGCAGAGTGAAGTTGACTGGAAAAATTTGCACGGCAGTGTTGCTTTATTTAATTAAACGCCTGAACCGTGACAGCCGAATTTTCTGCTTGTCAGAAGACTCTACAAGCGCCTAAATTGCAATATATTATTAAACTTATCACATCAATGATTGTTTGTCCCGTTGCCTATACATCTTTGCGCCCCAGCATGTGCATCCAGAATATTTGCACAGTAATACTATTGTGACACCAGACTTTTACAACCATGACAATTGCATCCTTGAACATATTTTCATATAAGTTTGCATACCGATTGTTGACGGTATTAAAGATTCGGTAAAGTGCTATTTAAAGCCTGACGCCTTTTAAAGTTGTAAATGAAAGTGCGGCCTAAATGAGGCCTTTTTAACATATTAAAGGTTTTAGGGAGTCAATGACTGATACTTCTATAAAAGTAAGATTTGGGCTACATGGATAATGTTATAATAAAACTGCTCAAGATCTTCCTCCTCTCCAAAATTTACTGGCGATGAGAAGTAGTCTGGCCAATTTACCTAACCCAGCTGGTTCTACTCTCTTTTTTAAATCATTATACCCCTTAAGCCGGAACGGAGATTTACCCCCAATTAAGCCGACCAGCTTGGGTAATCCTTTAAAAGACAATCACCTTATATCTCCACCCTTATCCTCAACCCATCTTCTCTGGCATAGAAAATGCGTACGAGTGGGTTTTTGCGTGAAGGAGCGGGTGGAGGAGAGAATGGGCAGCAGACCTAGAGGTCTGAATTGAAAATCGTGAAAAAGTGAGCTGGTTTTGGGGCTCTGTTTAGCTGACGGAAGGAAATGAGCGTGTGTATGTCGGGTTTGGTGACGGCGGAGGAGGTAAGCAATCCGGTGGAAAGATGGGCGATGAGAGCGAGTGAATGATGGGCACCGGCATGGTGATACGATAGACGGCCGAGCGACGGTAAGAGTAGAAGGGAGAGGAGAAGAGGGTTCGGGGCGTGGAAATAGTGACGGGAGGAGGTAAGAGTGAAGGAGGGAGAGTGGAATAGTGACGGGAGGTAAGAGGGAAAGAGAGGAGAGTGTTGGGGTGTGATAGTGACTGAAGAAGATAAGAGGGAAAGAGGAGAGTGGATAGAAGTGGAGGAGAGATAGTGGAGGAGAGAGGAAATGGAGAGAAGATAGTGACGGGAGAAGGTAAGAGGGAAGGAGAGGGGAGTGTTGGGGTCGGTTAGTGACGGGAGGAGGTAAGAGCGAAGGAGAGGAGAGGAGAGTGTTGGGATGGGTTAGTGACGGGATGAAGTAAGAATGTAAGAGGGAAGGAGAGGAGATTGTTGGGGGTGGGATAGTGACGGGAGGAGGTAAGAGGGAAAGAGAGGAGAGTGTTGGGGTGGGTTAGTGACGGGGGGAGGTACAAATGGAAGTGAGAGGGAGAGGAGAGTGTTGGGGTGGGTTAGTGACGGAAGGAGGTAAGATTGGAAGTGAAAAGGAGAGGAGAGTGTTGGTGTGGGTTAGTGACGGGAGGAGGTACAAATGGAAGTGAGAGGGAGAGGAGAGTGTTGGGGTGGGTTAGTGACGGAAGGAGGTAAGATTGGAAGTGAAAAGGAGAGGAGAGTGTTGGTGTGGGTTAGTGACGGGAGGAGGTACAAATGGAAGTGAGAGGGAGAGGAGAGTGTTGGGGTGGGTTAGTGACGGGAGGAGGTACAAATGGAAGTGAGAGGGAGAGGAGAGTGTTGGGGTGGGTTAGTGACGGAAGGAGGTAAGATTGGAAGTGAAAAGGAGAGGAGAGTGTTGGTGTGGGTTAGTGACGGGAGGAGGTACAAATGGAAGTGAGAGGGAGAGGAGAGTGTTGGGGTGGGTTAGTGACGGAAGGAGGTAAGATTGGAAGTGAAAAGGAGAGGAGAGTGTTGGTGTGGGTTAGTGACGGGAGGAGGTACAAATGGAAGTGAGAGGGAGAGGAGAGTGTTGGGGTGGGGTTAGTGACGGAAGGAGGTAAGATTGGAAGTGAAAAGGAGAGGAGAGTGTTGGTGTGGGTTAGTGACGGGAGGAGGTACAAATGGAAGTGAGAGGGAGAGGAGAGTGTTGGGGTGGGTTAGTGACGGGAGGAGGTAAGAATGAAAGTGGGAAGGGGAGGAGAGTGTTGGGGGTGGGATAGTGACGGGAGGAGGTAAGAGGGAAAGAGAGGAGAGTGTTGGGGTGGGTTAGTGACGGGAGGAGGTAAGAATGGAAGTGAGAAGGAGAGGAGAGTGTTGGTGTGGGTTAGTGACGGGAGGAGGTACAAATGGAAGTGGGAAGGAGAGGAGAGTGTTGGGGTGGGTTAGTGACGGAAGGGGGTAAGAGGGAAAGAGAGAAGAGTGTTGGGGTGGGTTAGTGACGGTAGGAGGTAAGAGGGAAAGAGAGGAGAGTGTTGGGGTGGGTTAGTGACGGGGGGAGGTAAGAATGGAAGTGAGAAGGAGAGGAGAGTGTTGGGGTGGGTTAGTGACGGGGGGAGGTAAGAATGGAAGTGAGAAGGAGAGTGTTGGGGTGGGTTAGTGACGGGAGGAGGTAAGAATGGAAGTGGGAAGAAGAGGAGAGTGTTGGGGGTGGGTTAGTGACGGAAGAGGTAAGTATGGAAGAGGTAAGGAGAGACGCAATCATAAAAAAATATTTAAAATGAACTAGGGATGCTTCACTGATTATGGGATATTACCTAAATATTTACTTAATTTGACTCAATTATACAAAAGAAACAAGAAAATTTGAAAAGAAGCAACATGATGCCGCAATAACTATAGAATATTAAACGTCTTGCTCAATTAAACACAGTCATACAAATTAAGAACAGAGTAAAATAAATCACGAGATGCCACAATGACGCAACAACAACATCTGTAAAAAGGGTATGTTTCAACGACTACGGAGAACTGCAGTATGAAGATGACAAAACATCAGTGGCGGCGCGTGGTCATTTTGACAACCGGGGCAAGCTACTGCGGGACCAAGTCACCCCCATCTATGGGGACAGGATGAGCGCTGTAAGTTCTCCCATCATTTTATGGTATAAAAACCATTCCATCGGTAACAACCAATTAGTAAGAGCGACAATTTTTAACGATAAGAAAGTGTCTTTAAAACCGGTCCAAGTCAAGGGATTAATAAATATAGACATAGTTTATTTTGAAACCTCTTTCAAAAGGAAAGGCAATATTTACCCAGATAAATACAATGACATATTAACAGAAACTTCGGGAAAGCAGACAAAACCTAAAATAAGGTTTAAAACGTTACTATGAAGAAAGGAAAGGTAATGCAAAGATAAGGACATGCGTCGCTCACTCATAGATATATATGCTGCTAGACTTCTACTGCTTGAACATATATGCAACACGCCGCGGTTTCTTGGAATCAAAATGCTCTATAACGCGCTGATTAAAGTCATGCATCCCAGAAATAACGTCTCTGTGAATGGATAAAACAGCCAAGGAATTTAATCTATCTTGCTTCATTGTGTTTCTGAGATACGTTTTGATACGCTTCAGCGTGCTGAATGTTCGCTCTGCGTCGGCGGAAGAAATAGGCGTCGTAAAAATGATGTCCAGAAATTTTGCAGACGCCGCAAAGGTAGTTACTAGAGTGTTATCTATGAGGAACCCATAGAGCGCGCAAGTTGATGTGATGTTCAAAAAGTTTGATTGGTGTATATACATCGCAATTCATTTTCCAATTTACCCACGTTTATCATGGGGTAAAATTTGGAGACAGTAGCCAACAAATGGATGGGAAATTGACGTGCAAATTTTGAAAAATTTTTCGGGTTCATCAAAGAGAACGCGGCAAGGTGTTCAGTGCGCAGACAATCGCCTATTTAATTCACCAGAATGTCACAGCATTCCTTTGCAGACAAAATCAAACGCTGCGTTGTTTGCCCGCGGCGTAAAGAAGCACTCCATGTGTCGTCGTATTTTATTGTTTCCCGGATACGAGATACAGCATCGCAGAAGTCTGAAATACACGACTGCACAGACGCTCCATCCATTAGCCTTGACTGCAATGCGCCGTATAATACATCCACGTGATAGAATATTGTGGAGAAAAAATGAAAACTCACCATCTTCTAGCAGACGCTTTCCTCACAGAGCGTTCGTCCCAAACCGGAGAGCTCTGAATGCCATTGAAACACTCAATGAGCTCAGACCTAATTTTGGACACGCCCTGCACCACGCGTGATTGGAAGTTCCAACGTGTTGGTGCACAAGCTGGGAGACGGCTGCTACATATCTGGCGAAGGAGGTCGCTTCGGCGACACGGAAAAAAATGAAGAAAACCCCGAAACATTTGCAAAAAATATACGGACGAGAGGGGTATCAAGACACATAGTTTTAATAACGAGGTTAAATTGGTGTGCATAACAATGTAAAAAATGCGCATGAGGAAAATCTTCTTTTATATAAACTTGAACATCATGTTTCGACCCACTCATGACTGCCGCGCCGTCATAAGTTTGAGTTATCAATTTTGACTTCGCGTTGTGAGGCTGTAACACTTCTTTCAGTACAGCCGACAAGCCGTGCGATCAACGATTGGTACAAAGCTGTGAAATCTCTTGGTAGGTTTACCATCTTTCACAAACCGAAAAATCACAGCCAGTTGGGAAACGCACGTGATGTCAGTTGTCTCGTCAGACTGAATCGAAAGGAACTGGCAATTCTCAATTTCCAGAGCCAAATGTTGTAAATAAATTTTATACATTGAGTCGAGCAAATCATTTTGTATATCCTGAGATGTTCCTTTCGAAACAGTTGCGGCATCAAGATGATCTCTCAATACTGTATCTAGGGATGCGGTGTATTCCACCATATCCAAAAATACCCCTCTATTAGAAGAGCCAGCCCGTTCATCGTGCCCACGGAGGGACAGCTCGTGACAACCAATGAACTTCAAAACATCTATCAATCGACCGAGAACATGGCGGTTTTTCTCGACGTTTTGGTTGTGCCGACGAATAGAAACCGCGCGTCCTTCATCCAACTGTTCTGCAATAATAACATTTCCGAATGTTCGGTATTTTACTGCATTGTCCAGATGCTCCATAGAATATTGATGATCCCTGGCACGCTCGGAAAGATGTTTAAGATCTCTAAAACCAAATTTACACCAACGTGAGTCACGGGCGGTAGCAAAAAGTAGGCAATAAAAACAAAAAAGTGCATTTTTGTCCTCGCTGTAACACAACCATTCGTGTTTTTTATACCAAGTTTCTGCGCAGAATGTACGCCGACGCTTTTCCTCCGTCATGGGATTGTTCCAGTGAACAATTTTTTGGTTGATAAGGCCCAAGACGTTGTACCTATAATTTTTGTTCCAGCGGCAGCTGCGAAAACGGAGTGCGAAGTAGTGCATCAACCTTATTCATTATGAGGTCTAAGGCTAAGAAATGCGAAGCCGGAAAGGAAGTGAGGAGCTCAAAAGGAATGTGGAAAATCGAAAGCAAATGGACTAAAGGTCTCTAACTGATTCAAATAGCGAAACAAGCGACAAAAACGAAGGCGAGGAAACTATCAACTCTTCAAGCAACCAACGAACGAGAAGGAGTGCGTGAATATGTCAACACGTTGTTGTAAGAAACGTCGGCATTGTGTCGTCATAATTTCGGGGCTAGCCTGAACCTGTCATCATCTTTCTTCATCACAGCACATTCTGTTCTACATGTGATCTTGTTTTTGTGAATGTAAATGATTATAACGCCACAGGATATCTGATATCAGCAAGTTGTACACTTTTACTCTCAAACTTTATTTTCAAAATTTTATCTGTTTTATTTCTAAATGCAGGCACATAATAAATGATTTCTTAGGGAATTGAATGATATTTGGCGCTACATATGAAATCAGTTTGGAAAACACTGACATATATCATACTTTATTTTCTACTTTTATTATTTTCTGCTCGGTGGCGTGGCGCAAGGTGCTAGGCGTTCGGAATAAGCTCGTCCCACCACCTTTGAATACTTTGCGTATGTTCGCATGTTCGAATCCCACGTGGGGATAAATATGTGCGAGAGGATTGCTGGAATCCTCGCCGCTCAAAAGTGCTTCGCGTAACCGCTAGTCGATTACAGTTTCCTCAATCTTTAAGTCCATGCTTCCGAAAACAAATAATTGGCAAACTAATCCGACATGAACTGGTAACTAACGAGATACTGTGGGTCGTCATGGGATTAAAAACTGGTTCGAGGCAAATTTTGGGAGTATTTCAATAAAATTCACTGGAATTTATACAATGTCGTTCTGCTGCGGAAAACGCACAATTTTTAGTTCTCCAAACGTCTTGCGGCATCTAGCATTACCCTTCAAGGCACAGTTTGACCCCCTTCAAAAATCGTGACTGCCTGAATGCTGCTATTGGAAGAGGTGTAGGGTATGTAGATTGAAGAGTACACACAAGTGTACATACAAGCTAAGCTAAGCTACATACTAAGTGTACATACAAGACCCCCAAAAATGGCGCTCCCCAAGTATGTGTACCAATATGGATCAAACTAATTTTGTTCGTCTATTTTACATCAAGTTAAATAAAGGGGCTGAAACCTATAGGCAGGAGGTGTATTCACTTGGCTAACGCAGAGAGTCCCCGAACTCGTAATAGAACTAAAATAGGGAAAATTGGAATAAAATTATGGCCTAACCCTAAGCTGGTACTCACACTACGGGAGTACCCGTTTTTTATCCAATAACTTCAGTTATGTAACAATAAGCGCTTTCATGGTCGTATTGTGGTGAATTGTTGAAGTATTGCACTCATCGATATTTACTAACGCACAATTCTATACTTTAATTTCTTGTCGCTTTTGTAGATTTTGAGACACTAGTGGTCGCCAGGAACTTTGCTCAAAAATCAATTTCTAATATTTATGTGTGGGCTTGGCATGCTTTCAATAACTTTCCTACCTGCAAATAATTGCAAAATTGAATTCATGGCAAAACTTGTAACGGGTATGACTTTTTTCCATGTAAAAGACCAACCCAGTTCATATCGAGTATCACAAAGAAAATTACCCTCAATGGACAACACGGCCTTATTTATGGGTCTCAGGTGTTGTTATTTTAAAATACATACTTGAGTAATAACAAATTCTCTGCGTTAGCCAAGTGAATATACCCCTTTTCCATAGGTTTCAGTCCCTTAATAAAAATTGATGTAAAGTAGGCGAACAAAATTAGTTACTCTTATATTGGTACACATACTTCTGGAGCGCCCAAAAAGCTTTTAAAAATAACGAAATCGTCTAGGTTCGGCATTGCTTACAAAATTTATTACATTCTGGAAGAGTTGTTGAGCATGTGGGTCTAAACTGCAATACCAGCGTATAGTTGGGCCCAACGTCAAAATTACTATGTCAGTGATTCCTAAACGGTGGGTCGCGCCCCACAAGGCGTAGTCAACATTTTGAGGGGGCGTGGACTAATTAAAAATAAAGATATTTGTTAGATTCGGTCTTGTCCACCTTATTTTGGATATTTACGTTTGTTTATTGCTTACATTTATTTATTATATCCACGTATTTTTTACGTGTTTTTTGAGTAAAACACACTTTCGCCTTACCAACTATTATTTGTAGCTTATTGTTAGCTAGTTATTTTTCAGGTGGAGCGCGAGACTTGAAAAATTCTAAAAGGGGGCGAGGCCTGAAAAGTTTGAAAACCACTGGGCCATCGCACCGGCTTCAAATAATGAAATAAATGGCATTACGGTCAAACCACTTTTGTTCAAACAGGTCAATAGTTAATTAAAACTCTTTTCTCACTTGAGAGATATATCAGATGAAATACCGCTTAGGGTGAGCAGAGAACAACTGTTTGACTTACATTTTTAGTATTTATATTTTATTAAAGCCCTAATCAGATTAAAGCCCATGCACTGTAAGTCAGGCGCAGTTAGGTTTTACAACTGGTTTAGGATGGTGAGAGGTTGAGCAGGCACTAGACCAGTGGTTCCAGCCTTTTTCTCACGCGACTCAAATTTAAAAAAAAAATGGATTTTGTAAAATCTCGCGAAAAAAAATATGCTCAAATGCTAAACGACACGTCGTAATTCTATGACGGATAAAATTAAATGACTAATATAAAACAACTATTTTCATATAACATTCCTTTTGGTTTGGGGAACAGTGTACTACACATCGCGCATGCTTGAAATATTAAAATATTAAGCGCGTGAAATAAATGGCGCCCCCCCCCCCTCGAACCATTTTTGTTTATGAAAATTAGCCCTGGTTTCTTTTTAGTCAATAGATATTCGAAAACCTAAAGGAGCGATATATCAGATGTAATAATGCTTTGGTCGAGCGGGGAACAACAAATTAACTCCCTTTTTTAGTATCTTATACTGTACTATATTTCATTGATGCCGAAATCATAGTAAAGTACATGCACTGTAAATCGGGCGCGTTTTTTTTCTCATGGCTCATTGGAGAGACTGGACAGGCACTAGAGCAGTGGTTTTCAAACTTGTTTACACGCGACCTGGATGAAAAAAAATAAATAGATTTTGTAAAATCTCGGCGGTCGATCGCCACGTCTTGAGTAGTCGATCGCGTTTGATGTTGAGAGAATTTATTAACATACCCCAAAAAATTGCTATAACCATTGCGTGTCGATCGCGAACTATTTTGACAATTTTAGTCAATCGCGGCCTCAAACAGGTTGTCACCCCTGTTATTTAACATTTATTTGGTTTGAGGAACACTGCACTACACCATCGCATCTGCTCGAAATATTAAATTATTCAGCGCGTGAAATAAATGCGACCTACCCCCCCCCCCCCCCCAAAACCACTTTTGTTCACACAGGTCACGGTCTACTCCCTGTTTAAGAATATACCACGCTCGTTTATTTCACGTCTCGTAATTAAATTTGCCCTCGTCTCTTGTCAATTTAACTGAAACTCTTTTCTCAAGTGAGTAATGTATCTGATGTACTAATACTTTGGGCGAGCATGGAATTGACTGTTTTTAGTATTTTAGATTTATTGGACACAAAATGTACTCATTGAGCGTTTTTATTATGATGTACCTATTGGTATTTTCCCCTATGGCTTTTAAGTGTCTAAATCGCCAATGTTGAACCAGTCAATTGTCAAAATTAGAGTACGCAATACATACGAAACAGTGTGTGGCCATACTCAGACGAAATAGGTATTCAAAATAATGCATCAGATATTTCTCTAATTGCAAACATCATGACATTCTAGGTTAGCTGAACTAAAGCTGAAGTGCTTGAACGTTATATTTCTATGCTAAGTTTAAAAAAATTACATAGTAATTTGTTCCGGAAGATTGTTGGCAGATATACATATTTGACGCATTTATAATTCTCCGAGAAACTAGTTTCATTTTATTGCTTTATACCGACGGTGTTTCTTCACAACTGATACTCAGTACGATTCATTTCCTGGGTGCTGTTTACTTGCTTATATTAAGATAGACTTACCATACGTCCCCCGAAACTTTTGTCAAGCTCTTTCGAATGCAGAGGTGAAACGTAGATACTATATAAATTTAATTTAGACAATAGACGTTGATGAAAATCACCAGACATGTCATGACAAAATACTGTGTGGTGTATTTTTGAGACGACGTCGTCTGATTTTTCTAATCTTATGGTAATCCATCCCGTAGAAATCTGCTTTCATGATTTTACTGTGCCGTTGATCAAATCAGAATAATAAGTTTAAAACAAATTTTCTCAGAGGGCAGGTGAAATAATAAAAATTGGGAGTTATTTTTGATCTTTTATATTCAAAAATGCAGTATTGAGTGATTTCAACCTCGACAATTAAGCCGTTTTAGTTCTGAGTGGTATCAAAACATAGAATATAAAATAGAAAACAATAGAGAATGTGAATGGTGCAATATTTTAGCAAGGTAGTTACAAAAGCCTGCAAGTTCCACACCAACATTTGATTTATTGCGTATCAGAACCATAACTTGAATGTCGAAGAGAAATAAAGTATCATTTTCAACAACGAAACGAAACTTCAGGATGGTCTTCCGAGGTTTAGAATGATGTCACTAACAACAAAAGTTCGCGCCGATGGTTCTCATGCAGGTTTCCACATAAAAGAATAAATTCAAAGAAAATCGTTTGGTTGTATAATAGTCGCAACAAATAGTCATCCATGGATTATAAACACAGTATCGTTACAAATAGTATTTTTTGTTGATGATATACAAGTCTCCTAATTCATGTGAGTTTTAAAAAAAAGTATAGACAAAACTAGAGTAATATACGTTTACAAAACTTACTCCTAAGATGCAGTTTGATTTTGAGAGCATTAGAGATTTAAGCAAAAAAAATTAATATTATTTTGGCATACGAAGCATTGTTAGTTTTTTATTGTATAATCTACGACCTATTTTTCGTACAATTTGAGACTGTGGGGTTGAGTCTAGGTCCGGAATTGTCTGGTATTAAGGTGAAAACCAGAGTCGAAATTCGAAGCAATAAGTTGAGATTTCTAAATTTGGTATTCAGTTCAAGAGTCCTGCTGCACACTAACACAAATATATTTCTGTAACGTTTCGTCTGAGTCAGACAATCAGTTTACAACAATGACAAGAAAAGAGCCAGACGAAACGTTACAGAAATATATATATTTATGTGAAGTGTGCAGGAGAACTCTTGAATTGCATATTATAGTTTTTTATTCCTGCTACAGCATCCTTGCATTACATGCATACGGATCTTTTAGCGCAAAGTCATTGAGAACGGATTGGGAGTTAGTCTCGCGCACCCTCTACTGATAGTTCTAAATTTGAGCATTACGCGACACAGTCGTGGCTATGTACAGGATAATAAAATTCTTATATAGACCACATCATATATCAAGCTTTGCTAAATCAAAATCGAAAAAACGCTTGGTTTGACATGAATAAATTTAAACTTGTGGCTTTGAAAAATACTTGTAATTAAAATTGATCGCAAATTGGGCAAACCCAGTACGACTTTCTTTCTGGTACATTACTTCGCATTAAAAAGAATATTATTTAAATGTTTATAAAATAGAAGAATACGCTTACTTTCTATATCACATAATACACCGCTACTGTAGTATCGCAAGAAAATTGGACAATCAATGCGAATGCACAAAAGGAATTTCCTGTGGAATGATTATATCAAACAATTGTCAATGATTTTCTATATAGTTAGAATATGATTCATTTTTGATTTGAATCATCGACACATTTGTCGCCAATTTGGTCTTTTCCGATATTTCGGGATGACAAAGGCATAATTTCAGAAAACAATATCATCAAAAATTGTGAAAAATTAAAAAACGTTTTTATTTTAAGACAAATAGACCAAAATTTGATTTTTTATAATTTTACCATTTAGACCAGAAGTCGCCAACCTTTTGTCGCTCGCGGGCCAAAATTAAGAGTTGCAAGTCATTGGCGGGCCGCACATATTTTTAGAAAGCTAAAGATCGTACGGATGGGCGATGAGTTATGGACAAAATTTGATTTTGTATAATTTTACCAATTAAATCAAACATTGCTCCAAAATCATTTGACTTATCACTGCGGCCGATGAAATATATTTTGCAAAGATCATTATGAGAACAGATGTGAGCATGTTGTATTTTCTATCGAAATTCAAAATAGATTCGCCTATTCGAAATAGATTATCGTATAATTTGGAGAATTTCCTAACTGAGTTTAAGATTAGTTTTTCTTTAGTTTTTCGTTGGCTTGCTTCATTGCTTTGAAAATCTCTTCTTCGGCGATCTATCAGGTATAACGAAACCGTCCTATGACGGAGTTTTAACGCATGAACAAGCTGACAGCAAACACTTGCTCAGTCTCGAGGATAATAAGTAATTGAGCGTTGCCCATAGGGAACCTAATGTACAGGAAGGGTCTCTTTTGGAAACTATTTCACGAAAACTAATACTGTGTGTAATTTGGGGTAAGGTCAGGTCAAATCAGGCCAATTATTACAAATAAAACTAAACTCAGAATTGCATGTTGTTATCCATGTTGGGCATCCTCAAAAGTCAATATTAGTTTAAGGTTTTTACCTTAATAACTTAATCTGAAAAAATTCATTTTTCAAGTTTTGGTTGAAGCTACAATTTTGCAACGTAACGTTATAAAGTGACTTATAATGCTGTAGGCTTTGGTTAACGTCCAAATGCTGGTCTGTGCAACTTATATGCTTATAACCTATATTGTGAACATATTTAAAACAATTTTCCATTGTATCTCTAGCAATTGCTTGCTTTATGCTTTTTGATAAACATTGTTTTGTATTGTACATCGCTAAATCCTAGGATTCTGTTATACTCTACAAAAAGTTTTAATCTTAAATATGCAATTTTTGCGTTCTGCAGGGAGTATCAAAATTTTTTATAACTTAGGTAATATATTGACAAATAGTTAATAAAAAGGAAAATCAAAATGTGGAAAATTGTTCTTTGTCTGTGCTTTGTAGTACGGATATCGAAGGGACAAATTGAAGATTATGCTGCAGTTGGTGAGTTTTCAGTCTTATGAAATGTGGAGTTTGCCATATGGTCTGAACAATGTGATATTTCGAATCCCATTTCGATAAGCTTCCGATAGAAGGTATAACGTAATGAATATGCATGAAAAACATCTTTTTATACCTATACCGCTTGGTATAGCGAGTTCTCTTTGGCTCCCTTTATGCGTAAACACTCATTTGGGGATATTTAACATACCAATCAAAGTTTTATTCAAATTGTTACCGTAAAAAGCAGATGGAAATGTGAATATGTTTTTGTTCTATGCATGTATCAAAACTTTATTTTTTCAAATTTGTCACTTACAAAATCAACGCTTATTTTTTTGTAAAGTTATACGTCGATAAAGGGGAAACAGTTCATTAACTCAAACGTCGAAAAAAACGATGAAATAAAGTTATAAAAACACGCTGTACATCCATTAATTGCTGTCATTGTCTGGTCTGTTTCTCTGGTTTCACCAGGCCTCAAACTTAACTCTGCTATATCTAACTGGGCAGAAACCCGACAGAAATGCTGTGACCAAAACCGGTACAACTATAGCAAATAAATGGTAAATAAATGTGATGTCACCGGATATTGCTAACTTGTTGGCTGTCCCAGACTTGAAAGTAGCCCGTTCACCATTCAGCGTCAACGCTTACTTGTATGAATTTACGTTAGAAAATCTCTATTTGCTTTTATTCATAGATTTCCTGCCTGTTTTTAGGAGTGAAAGATAGAAACAACTGAGTAGTTTCAATAATTTTATGATAATATTTTTCAGTTCCGAATATACCAAATCCGGTGACACAAGGTGTTGTTACTCCAACCAGTATTGAAATATCATGGCCTGTTCAAACCCCAGCTATTGAACAAACAACATATGAAGTCACATACACAGATGGCACCACGTCTAAATCAGTAGATTTAGCAACATCATCATTGACTCTTACTGGATTGACACCGAACACAGAATACACCATAACGGTAACATTTTTCCTATGAACGATCCGCGTAGGTAAACATAGCATAGAAAAACATTTTTTTATTGTGCTTTATTGATAGTCAAATAATCCGCCGTATGGTGATTCTTGTGACTGCTGGTCGTTTACGAGTTCCTCTACCATCAATCCCAAGCATGTGAAACAAATAACTGCCAAATTAATCCTATGCTTGATATGAACTGATAATCGAACGAGAGGCCGTGGTTCCTTATATGATCAATCCGTTTTATTGGCTTTTCTCTGAGGTGAATATAAACAAATCCTTGATGTAATATATTATTCTGTATAAAGAACAGTATAATAATTCCGTATAAACTCTTTTAAGCTGAAGTGAAAAATTCTAAAGAACCATCAAAACCTATTTAAATGACAAATAAATAGCTCAATCATTAGGCGGTTGCTATTAAAATTTGCAGGTGGTAGCAACAACAAATGCCGGTAGCGCTGCAGCAACTGATGCATTAGTTATCCGAACTGCAGAAGACAAACCAACCGCTGTTAGAAATTTGACAGCTGCTTTTGAAACTTCAAATTATACAATAACAGTAACATGGGAAATGCCACAACCTACTAAAGGAGATATCACAAAATACAAGTAAGAAAACTGAAATAATATATTTGAGCTTTCAATTGTACACAGATTTTTTGCAATGTTATGTGGAACTTCCATCCATCATCATCTTGATTCTTGACATCAATCAGTATTTGACTTTGGTTTAGCTGTCATTGTATGATGATGATCATTGCTCATCGCAATACCGAATAATATTTCTCACAAAGCTATTCAACCTTGAAATACGTTCATCTTCATTTTTATACTGCATTTTACATGCCTTTCCTTCAAAACAAGTCTTTGTCGTACAACCACTTCAAAATAAATAAATACTATTTTTGACAGAATGACAAAATTCTTTGTTAGTTCGGCATTACCAATCTATTTTAAATACACTCTGAGTGAGATCACGGTCTGCAAACTTCGTATAATGAAACTTTCTATATTATTCAGTGTGAAATGGACTGCCAGATCTGATTCTGGTGGTAGTGACACTACCGTGACGACATTTCCAATCACAGCAACACAGTCTCTTACTGATTATGTCATCAGCGTGACGGCATTCACAAGCGCTGGTGAAGGTCCAGTAGACCAAGTCACAGTTACTACACCAAAATTAGGTAAGTCTTCAATATATTAGATTGTACAGCAGTGGTTCTCAACCGGGGGTTCAAGGGGGGCCACGGCACAAGGCTAATAATAGGTCATAAAGCGACTTCAATCGCATACTTTCCTTTTAAAATAGAATTATCCGTTCAGGCGTTCACTGCAGTTTCATTGCATGAGCAGGTTATTTGCGATCGCATGATGTATTCACTTTCTTGTGCGTGAATTGTTTGATCATAATGGAATTTGGACTCGACCAATCAAATTAGTTCGCCGGTAGGCCTATAACAACGCATTTGTAAATTCCTAATGCCCGAAATACGAAAATGGAACAACAGTTACGTTGGCTTCGGCATTACCAAAGTTAATCGAGCTGACAGAGAATGAGCGCAGTGTTTGCAACGCTCGTATGCAACGAGCAATGATTCATTACGTCCATATAAATTAGTAAACTCCAAACCCACAGTTACAAAAATGACCCCCAAGTGAAAAACGTTGGCATCGATTTCTTGTCTGCCAAGCGAGTTAGATTTCATAAGGAAGCAACATTGACCGGGTTCGGGTTTTTGTCGGAGGAAAAACCCGTTCTTGAATGCAGCTATGAAGTGGCATATCAGATTCGCACCCACTAATACGACAGTGACATTCGTCCGGTATTATCAATAACGGTGCCTACTGCCTAATATAGGGAACCTATTGAGACAGTCCCAAGCGCAAGATTTCAATCAGATTCCCATTGATTGTATACCAGAAGCTTTTAGTTTATTGTCTTGCTTTTGCATCCCATAAAAGATGGTAAAAACATAATACAATCCAACATGTTTAATTTTCTTGAAATAGCGAACAGGGGGGCCACGAGTGCAAAAAGGCGCCGAAAGGGGGCCACGAACCATAAAAGGTTGAGAACCACTGTTGTACAGTATCACAAATAATTTCTTGTCTATCGAAAGAAACCTTTTGTATGGCTAAGTCACGAATTCATTTACTCATCGAATTTATTCATTTTCTACTCAGTTCCTGAAGTGCCTAAAGACGTCGCAATAAGTAGTATCACCAGTTCAACAGCAGTTGCAGAAATCACACCTCCGAACAATACTCAAATTGCTGTCACCCAATATATTATAACAGTGGGGTAACATATTATTTACTTTTTATTGCAATCATTTATTTTCCTTAATTAAGAGCTAAGGTAGAAACCTTATAATTTGAGGTATTATTCAAAATGTCAACATCTAACATGTGATGTAATCGTTATTTTTACTTGAGGCAGAGAAAAAAAAATCTATTTCACAAATTAGAAATATTCATTAAGCTGGTTGTATATTTCGACTTCAATTAGCAATAATTTACGAATAGAAGCAGCGGTTAAGTTCCTAACTCAGAAATAACAACTCTGACTCGCTACTCATAAATTTCTTCTCCAGCTTCGACCCAGGGTAATAAAATACGACTTCAATTCTGAAACAATGCCAAACATTCCTAATTCCAAGATCCCTGCTACCCACACAAAAAACTGTGTTAGAGGGTCACACTTTGTTAGTATGACATTATATACAATAGGTTTATTTCTATATCAATTACTTCCCTGATTTATATCACTATGTGCAACATATTCTGTATGTCTTTTCAGTCAAGATATCGATGACTGCAATTCATTTAATGACGCAAGTTGCCATGAGAACGACCAGCAAACATTCGCAGCTACAGCTGACAACAGATACACATTAACTGGCCTCCAAGCCTACAGGTAAAGTTTTTATTATGTACAATATTATTTTTTACGATATTTGATGATAAAAAAAATCTGATATATTTTGTATTGTAATATTCAGGAAAACATAAAATTAAAGTTGTTGATTTTGATGATGGATTTTTGAAAGACAAACAGCACAGTGTGACAACAAACAATTAAGCTTTTTGAGCTAATACTACTGCCAGTGTAGTCTTTTGCCTTTTTTCTAATTTCAAACAAACCATAAATGACCTTCATAATTTCTTCATTATTCATCATTTATTTTTTCGACATAGAAAATACGTCGTTTCTGTCGTCGCCGTATCTCTCGGTGGAAGAGGTGAATCATCCTCAAATTTGACGTTTAATACAGCCGCTGGACGTAAGTATCCTGAATAAAACAATTGACAAGCTGATCAATTTTCAAGTATATTTATTCTCTAAATGTCGATTACAATAACATTTTAATTTTATTTAACATTTACTTTTTTACAGCTCCAAACCCTATCTTTAATGTAGTGATCGTATCACTACCTGGAAAAATTGTTGTGACCTTCAACGCCGGAACCCCGATTACTGGACCCACAGCTTATGGAGTACTCTTGACTGCGCCAGAAGAAACCATAATGTCTGCGACGGTTAGTACGCGCATATATATAGTATTTAAATACGCAGATTTAAAGTATATTAGAGGTATTTCTGCAAAAAATGTTGTGCGTTTTTTGATTCAAATACTATATACTAAACTAATGTTAGAAGTTCAAAGTCGGAATCTCAAACTGAAACTAAAAAGACTTACAACTATAGTGCGTTGTGATTTAAGTTTTAAACCTGATGTTGAGTTTTTTTTTCAATTGCTGTATACTTAGCGACGAATAGGAATGTTCACAAATAATGAGAAAAACAGAGTTGGATACTATCTGCAAAGTATTATTAAATATAAATTAAAAAAATTAATTGATATTCATGGCTTGAAGAATACTGGCAAACTTTATGGCTCGTGGCCACTTCCGGTATACTTTAGTACTCATGAGCCCTCTGTTTATGATTCCAGTAGTATTTATAGTGTTATTTTGATTGTTAGGTTTCGAATCCCATTATGGTAATGCTCGACAAAGTGAAAACACTCGGTGAAATAACCCCATCGATCAATAATACTAGAAAGAACGTTTTTTTAGTAGGAAAGGAGTCGAGGAAACAGTAAAATCAGTTTTGCTCCTAGCATTGTGGCCACTCCACTAACTTCTCCACGAGCCCCAGATTGGAAACCACTGATATATCTACATTCGATAAATGCAGAAACATTAAGTCTGTATAAAAATCGTTATTCCAGGTTCCAGCATCTGTATCGTCGTCGATATCTATAACGGTTCCAGGTGTTGAAGACAATACTGTTTATGCTCTTATTATTGCATCAACCGTTGACGGAGTTGATGTATATTCAATACAACGAAGAACAACCGTTACATCAGGTATAGAATTTACGTGAACATGTATTATATTTTATACAAACTGTTACAAATATTTCCTTTAAACTAGTATCAGGACAACAAGGCTAGCTGTACATACATACAAGATGTAATATGTGTTTCGGAGAACGCGAACCTTTTTGGTTCATTATCGCATATCAAAAATATCATACGTGGATCAGGTGAAGAGTGTGCAGTAATCGCGAATCATTGACACATCAAATAGCTACTTGTGTATTTCTTAGCAATATTGTCAGTAGATACTGATTTAAATGTAATTTCAAGCACTTAAAACCCGTAGAGTAATGAATCTACCGACACCTTACGTCGATAAATCATAGCATTTAAATTTTTTTTAACTCTAGCTCAATCCATATTTGCCTAGAATGACGCTGATGCCAAGGCGCCGTTTAAAATCGCCTCTATAAAATATCAAATAAAATAATCTAGTAGATACGATTTAAAATTACGAAATTTTAGAAGTTGATATAATTGTCTTACAGTACCTTCAAGTCCGTCATTCACCGTGGCACGTGATAGTGATGTTCAGCTTACACTGACAATACTAGCTGTAAATGGAGCAACATCTTACTTGGTTTCATATATACAGGTAATATGACTGTTTTTTACAATATACGTTATGTGCAAGCTTCGTGCATTGTACTGACCAATTGTAGCTTGCTATTGAATTCACGTCCAATAACCCAGTAATTGCAAATACTTTGACGGCAATACTTTGATTTCATAATTGGTTGAAGATGCAAAAAGCTAATACGAAATCAACTCTTTTAAAATCTTTTTTTATATTGAAAAAAAAAGTATTATACTCTACTTTTGAATTTCTCGAAAATACTACAATCATCAAAAATTTTGTTGCAGTTGTTCATCAAATTGAAACTCAAACTGAGTAGTGTTAAAGCATCTTTATCTGTTAATGCTATAAATATTACCTGATGTCAATGATTATAAACTTTTGAAGCAGAAATTTTACACCATAAATTAGCTTGTTATTTTTTGTTTTTGAACATTTAAAGTTGATGCCACAGTTATTAATAAAAAGCTATATCTCAAATTATAAATAATAATATATGCTCATACATTTCAGGCCAATTGTCCCAACTGCCCTGCTCAGACAGCAACGTCTACTGACACAACTGTGGTTTTGAGTGAACTCACAGCATATACAACATACAGGTACAGGTTTTATGTCCTATGGTATGAAGCTATAACCACGTTTGTTACACTTGTTACTATTGACTATTGTATTTATGATTAAAACTTGATTTTAAAATTGTGCAAATTAATGATATGCCAAAGTGGGAATCATTTTTGTTATATTTTGACTGGTGAAATTTTTTATAAAAGGTGAGTTAAAAACAAAACTCATAAATTTTCTAATTTCGTCTACTAAAATGTAGGAAATTTATATGACACTGTAGCCAAACGGTAGTCTTTGCGTGCTTTACACATAAGTCATGTTGTCTCCAGATTGTGTCCAAATAACCTGAATTGTTCTTTTTTGTCACTCTATATTTCAACTTGTCAGACGGATATCAAAAACAATAGCAAATATGATTGCATCGAGCCGTATTACAATTCTCTCTTTGCATCATAACGTTGTTATTCCATTTATAACTGAATTTGCTGCTCTTACTTCTTAAAATAGAAGATATGTGTTCAATGCACTTGCTTGATTTGCTGCAATTCTCCTTTTTAACTTCACAAGGATATTTTATACCGAACTTTTCACCTAGACCCGCTATTCTGTTGAAAATCTTCCTTTTAGCTATTTGCTTGTATTCTGTGTCAACACCTTTCCAACATCCAATAATTTATTTCTTCTCTATATTTGCAGAATATCTGCATTTGCTATATCCGCAGCTGGAACAAGTCCGCCAACTACCTTATCACAGCAAACAAGGGCAGGAAGTAAGTTTACTTTCTTCGGATAGCGTTGTTACAATGTTTATTTTCTGTGCTATGAAATAATCCAACCACCCATTTTGTGTGAACATTTTGAATGCAATACAAATGTGACTGACATGAAGCCAAATGCCATTGTAGATGTTAAAACGACTACTGTTTTGGCAATTGTTTACAAAATCAAGACTGTGCTAGAGGAATGATTTTAAACCAATCCTATGCTACAGAAGCAGTCAATGACATTGAGTTAAAGATGCCAGAAAATGCGAATTATTTATATATACATCCATTGTAGACTTTGAAATGTAAAAACTTCATGCCAGATCAAATATCCAAATGTGGAACCTGCAAAATACATGATGAAATATATGTACTCACACATTGTACTTTTTTACACTTTCAAGTTCCTACTCTCAGAGATTCAAACTACACAACATCTTTCATAAATACGAGCGATACAGAGACGTACCCTCCCTATTATACTGTCACAGTAAACAACGTATGTGAAGAAAAGCCTTTTGTATTCAATGAAGATACTGGAGTAATCACAAAAATGATTTATATAGTTACTCAAAATGGATTAACAGGTAAATGGAATTATACTTACTTTTAACTTATATTCATAAAAATATATGTTTATTTTTATGCTTGTTCCTGCAAATAAAGCTGTTTATAAAAGCCATTGATATGTCTGATTCAGAAGCTAGTATTTTTCGGAATGACCAGATTTTCTAGTTCGGCATTTCTTACACATTTTATTGGGTAAGATAGTGTTCATGTGATTTTAACCCATTTTAATCTGCGATACCAAAATACTTAAAACCAAAGTTGTTTGTTGAGTACAAGTAGGCCAAAATCGGGTCGATAAAATTTTGCATGCTAGGATTTTCTAGAAGCAACTTGCATCTTTAGATATACATAAAATTTGAAAGATATTTGACCAGTGATGTATGTTAAAATATATACAATTTTCATCGCTGCAAGACCACTCTAGCAAAGTGATTCATAGTTTGTTGTTCACTTTGTTTCAAAATAAAATTTTTCCATGAATTATTATATACAACATGCTGAAAGACTAATCTTGGCCATTAATATTTCAGTCAGCATTGATTTATCAAGATTTTGGGCAACTTCTTCCCAAGAAGATGTTTCTTCCCCTTATGTTACTCTCACCGTTCCATGCGAAAATAACAGTAATCGAAAAAGGCGTGCTGTTGTGAACAATGGCGTAATTATTGGTAAGTTCATTATTGTAACTGATGATTTCACAAAAAATATATTATTTTCAGTGGTGGATGTTACCTTGGCCCTTGACCCCATAAAATTTCGTCATATACTTACCAACCAATGCCAATGCTCGATTTTGTATGTTTATTTTAAAAAGGTTTCGGCGAGAGCGTGTAAATGAATATACTTGTTCAAAAGCTCAATATATTTCAAAATACTCAGGCAGTTGCCGTGATAAAGTATTGATAGATAATTTTATCATATCCTATTCTTGTTTTTTCAGGAACGTTTTTTGGTTACCACAAATGTACTTAAACTCTTTTACTAAATATTTCGATTTATACCCATACTTTGATACATACCCACCTTTATACATACTTCCTTGCATAAAGGTGCTGACAATACTTGCCAAACGGGTACGAATACAGAATGTAATGGACCATTGAAACCAGACACAGCTTACACTATACGAGTATGTGGTGCGAATGAAGAAAACAATTCAGTTTGTACCTAACCGAGTGTAATTGTAAAAACTGATTCTGAGCCTCCATGTAAGTAAAATACACTGTGTGAATTATATGTATTTTGTCCGTGGGCTATATGGACTTGCCAAGCTTGGTTGAGAACCTGTACTTTCTTTGTCTTCAAGCATTTATTGCTGAGCACAAACTTGATCTGAAAACTTTGAATTTGAAACATTCGCATATCATTAGAGCCAGAGATTTTATACTGAAAATAAAATTATCCCGCAGGGCTGGATTGGGGTAAATTTTACAACAAGAAAGTATGTGAACATATTTATCCGTAGAAACATCTAGCGGCCGTGCATTAGCTAACGATATCTTATCTTACTATGGAGAGACTGTCCAGATCAGGGTGGTCCAAGGTTGTCGGATCCGCGGGCCACTAAATTATTTTTGTATTGTTCGCGGGCCACAATAGTGCCAAGAATAGGTTAAACAGTGGAATACAAAACAAACACTTTTATTGTGCAAACACATAGTTATTAGACATGGCCATCCCAGGATGATAGAATCTGCATTCTATTTTTAGTTTTCTATGATGCCTATATTGTAAGCATATATTCCCGACCAAATAAATAGAAAACCAGATAATAATTTAGACTGCCAAGCACCTCATTCAACTTCGCTAGATGCCTCAGCTAGCCATAACACTAGTCAATCTAGTGACATTAGTGATGTAACAATATGTCAAAAGATTTTTCTGATTAATTTTATTACGAAACAACACGAAATGCAATTTTTGATTACTCTCCGAATGGGACGCGGGCCAGAGATAATGAAGCGGCGGGCCACAGATAATAAAGCGGCGGGCCACATGTGGCCCGCGGGCCTGGGTTTGGACCACCCTGGTCCAGATCATCACCATTTGTTAATATTTTCTTTGCGGTACGCCAACGGCAGTTTACAATTTTACATCATCGTTGATAAATTCTATTTTACTTTTGAAATTTGGAAATCGGAAAACGATAGAATGAAATTTGGAGAACCCTTGATATAAGATGTGATTTACAAAATAGAATGCAAAGAAACTAACCTTAAGCTAGGTTAAAAAAATAAATGTTAATAAGCGTTCTAACGCTTCTTTTTTCAGCACGTGGAGCAGGTGAAATAGCTGCAATTGTGCTTTTCTTCATCTTATTACTCATTATCATCATCATTATTATTGTATATTGTTCGAAAAGAAAGTAATCATATTGATATCAATAGCATTATTGTTGTACCATGGGGTAATATTAAACAGACTATCTTAGCACACCATAGATAGAATGATCTAATCGTTCATTTACAAATCAAGAAAGTTATTTGCGTTAAATTGGCTTTTCGAATTTTCCTTTGTCAGTATATATGATTGAAAAAGTTTGTAAAAAAGTAGTTTGTAGACGAGTGTCTTCTGAAGCCTTATTCATATTGATATTGTTTTTTTATCTACAATTTTTTTAACCACGCAATCTCATTTTAGAAAACATAGAGTATCGAAAAGTGGAAAACAAAACCCAACATTTGAAAGTACAAAAAGTCAACAGAAATGCCAGGTGGATCCAGCAGCAGAGCCTAAGGCACAATACACTGAACCAGCAGTTGTGAGTATCTCATTAAAAAAGCATTTTTTGAAAATCTCTCTTACAACTCAAATTTTGATCGCAGCAATAAAAGCAGTTTGTGTGAAAACTCTGTGTTATATATTATTTTTTCCTTCTATATAGTCTTTATTTTGGCACTCAATTTGTTTTGATGCTACTTTATTACAATCGTCACCTCTCCTGTTTGTTTTTATAGTTCTTTTGCAAGCGTTAAGGCGGAAAGGGTTTTTAGCTTTTTTATGACTCAATTTATACAAAATATATATTAAATATTATAACATACTTGACATTGTTAATTTTTTTCCGGGGTAACAAGCAAAAGAAAGGCGGTCTGAAAGAAGCTATAATACCAATCTACAAGCGATAAAAATTTCAGACAGAACTTTTTTTTATAAATTTACTCCAATAACTTTGATATGGATTATGCTAACTATTTTATTTCTCGTGCAAATTAAAAATGGAATTATTTCATATATCGTTATATCATATTCTCCAACATGAATGAACCTGCCAAAATATAGAATATGCAGTAACAAAGTCAATAATATTGAATAGAAATATAGCTAATCCCAAATGGAAATTTTACTTGTCCGTGTTTTCAAAATGCACATGATAAAACGATCCTTTGTTCACATCTTCAACTATTCAATAATTATGATAAATGTCCAAGCCATTTTGCTGTATTTTTATTAAAAAATAATCAATTTTGTAGAATATTCCTGCAATTAAACTACATCTACATAGTAATGCATAGTTCTTTAAGAGTCAAAAGATTCAAATTGTTTCCATTATTCTCGTTCTTCAATCAAACAATCATATTTTGTCTTGCTTGTATGCAAACTAACTATCAGTATTTTATGCACAACTAAGATTAACAATACCTATTTCGTGTGTCTTCAACTTAACTTCTATCACTTCATACTAATAAGTTTAAATAAACCACAAAATTAATAGTAGTTGAGTTATGTATGGTTGATGAAAATATAAAATGGTGAGTTGAAACGCATAAAATTTCTAAAGAAAACTTTATTGTCACACCGACTCTAAACTAATTTGGTGATAACCACGTCCTTATAGCATTGTGTAATATGCAACTGGATTTTGCTACCTAGTTTCGCTTATATGACAGTGGCACTCAGGTACTGGTATAGGCATTGCAAGACAAAATGGATTAGATTTGGTCGCACGTACCAAATTATCTAAACTAAAAACTTGTTTCGCGGGCACATCATTCAAAACTTGCACTTCTCCGCGGGCCGCATAATTTTTCTTTGCGGTCCATATTTGACTCTCGAGACGCAGTTTGCACACCCATGTATTATAGGTTTCATGTTCGCACAGTTACGAACAGCAAAGACTATCGTCACGCGTTTCTGGTCATGAAGCCGAAACATTTTGAGACGATATGTTTACAATGAATTCTCATAGTGTACTTTTTGTATTTCATGCGAAACCGTAACGCCTCATACTGATCGTTTGTAAAGTTGTGTTTGGGTATTGTGAACAAAAATATGACATGTGAGATTTCCAAGATGGATTAAAATCAGATGTCCAGTACTACATAGGAATTCCATCCAACAGCAGCAAACAATCGTCTCTCATACACGATTTAAACCAGTATCAACTCAGCTTAAAACCAAAAATGACAAATTAAACTGGGTTACTGCAAAATGTCGCATTGTTTCTTATTCTGAGGAAAAGTGCAAACATTTAATGACAGCATTTTGATTATGCATATCATCCTATCTCTGATCAGTGTGGTACTGCATTACGGATATGGGGATAATCAAATTATTAAACCCTCACTTCTTGACTAAGGTTAAAGTGCTGAGCGAAAAGATTAAACACTTCAGGAAAAAGCGTGTAAAAGAAAATAATCAGTATATAGTTTTAAGCGCGGGCCATACTTCGCTGTTTTTTTAATTTAGATAAAATAGCCGCATATACTTATCTATAACCTTGCTTGGGGTGAGAACTCAAAACACATAATTAAATAAATGAACGACTATTCTTCATCCTCCGTTTTTTACTTTAAGACATTTGTTCCACACGCGTTTACTTTGATCAAGGCTCTGTAAAAGCAGCCAGTGATATACAACGCGCTAGATTATATGAAAGAACCGGAATCTGTCATAATTTACCGCTAGACAAATGTGTGGTTCCTTATTTTACTCATCAGTTCTGTATTCTCAACATATTAAACCCATATCTACTTGTCTATCATCATCTGGTACTTATAGGTGATATAATGAAATTTATGAGAGAGGCTGCACTTTTTTCACAAATTCAATTTTGTCGGAGTAATAAGTTATCATAAGTGTAGCATCCTAACTTATCCTGACGAAAAATTGAATCTCCAGCGTAACCTGTATTCCTTACTCCAACCTGTTTTTGGAATGCCCGTTTATATGAACCAATAGTTTAGATAAATTGTTGTTGCTTATAAATTACTTCAATTTACATTTTTACCATTAGCTACTGCAAGTAATAGTATAGAATTGTATTAAGTAAATTTCACAAACGACTATATTCAAATATTTTGAAATTGTTTGAACAAGTTGAAAAATATCATTTCCTGGTCACTAGAATCTACAAACATGTACGAGACTGAACAAATGAAAAACTAAACGTTGATACTTTTCCAGAATTCATGATCAACAACCTGCTGAATTGTTGGTCGACGATTTTTGTTATCGTGAGTCATTTTTTTAAGCAAATCACAGGCTAAGTGAGGATTGGGAATCAGTAAATCACTACGATCATTATCTTGCGTAACATTTTTAAATGACCTATATGTGTTAAGGTTGTTAGACCATAATCTATACAAGATATTACCCAGCATATTTATATCACTTTCAGTGCTAAGTTTTGGAAAAGATACGGAGGAAAACATGCTAACGGTATAAAGACTAATTTTCACGTTTTGCATGTCAAGTGAAAACAGAATACACCACTTCCATGTTCCATGAGCAATATTATGTTTATGCAGATGTTGTAGACCACTAACTAACTGTTTTGCTTGTACGAGAGCAAGTCTAGGATCAAAAGGAAATTTATTTTGTTTCCTCTCTTCGTAATATGTCTCAAGAGTTAGAAACTGGCATCTTTCAGTGACAACAAAATGTTTATTTATTCCTTTTATCAAACCACTAGCAAAGACAGAGAGTACATTTTGATGTGGATGTTGCTGAAGAATTTTTGTTTTGTGAAGTAAGTCTTCATTCCAGTTTGAAAACACCCATACCCTACAAGGTTCTGCAACTGAATTAGGTAGTTTCAGTTGGCCTTCATAAACTTTGAAATGAAAATTGTCATCAATCAATTTGTCTGTAAACCACCAGATGTCATCAGTTAGTTGCTGGCGATCTGAAAATATCTCATTTAAAAAAAATGGAAAATTAAATAAAAAACTTCATCTGAAATGAAAAACAATTTAATGATTTGCAAAACAATAGATAATAACACTGTTGGTTATATTTCCCAATTAAAATATGGTTATGTTTAAAAATTTAAAACGCTTCCAGTCGCACATTCAAAATGCAAAGTTTTCATATTAAGTGTAAGCAACATGTCTGGGACCGAATCGATGGATCTGAAACCAGAATTTAACCATGTTGAGGAAAATTGGGCGTGTGTGTGTTTGAGCAATTTTAACTGAATACCTTATTATGCAAATAAGTGCAGACCCGAAGTAGCAATTCCCTAACTATCAATGGCAGGATCAATTTGAGCACAGACTTAGTTTTAAAGATAAACGAACAATTATGATCACAAGATCAATTTATTCACTGAATTCAGGGATGTTTGGACAAGCAAAAGTGAATTCCTGAGTTGAATCAATGCAAATACCGATAAAATGACACATGTTTGTTATTATGTTTTAATTTATTAAAGAAAAAGAATACAAGGAATGATGAAATCAATATATCTTACATTTCGAGGTCAAAGCTGTCTTCCTAATTTTTTCTTCAAGATATTTTGCAAAGTGGAAATTATTAACAAGCTTTGATAATGAAGTTGCAACTTGTGAAGAATGACTGAAAGGATGATTGATTAGTTTTAGTACGAAACGTTATTTGAGTGTCACAGCCAATAATAATATTCTATTCATCCATTACTAATCCTTGCATGCTAACATCCATGCTACACAAGAACACAATTAATGCAGCTTGCTCAATCTAAGGTAAGTGTGATCAGAATACCTATTTTGAGAATATGTTATTTTGAACTTTGTTTTGAATTCGATATTTCTTCATTCATAAAAGTACTTCTACAATGAGAATTAATCTCAGCAATTAATTAATCTCGGTAAGATTTCAAAATTTATTGCTAAATGACAAATGACAATACCTGAGAGAAAACAACTACAAAACATGTCTGACCCAATGCCAGTCCACATAATGAAATAGACAAGAGTTTTGTTTGCTACGGAGCAAATAAAAGTTGGATATTAAGGTTATCTTCCCTCCAAACAATGCTCTGGACAAGCATTCTAATAGGATTGTGTCTAAATAGGAAACATGTATTACTGCAAAATAAATATACAAACCTTTTGGTTTTCTTTTTTGTTGACAAATCTGATTTGAAAGTTCCATTTTCAAAATGTGGAAGCAAAAGTTCATCATGCCTGCTTGTTGGAGAGCTTTGTGAGCTGCAATGTGCAGATTCTTCCTGTATATCTCGGAATAGTAAACCTGAACAGAGATACATTTCTTTTAGATACGTCTTTACTTTCAGTAAGCGGTCAAACTTTATTAGTGGGCTTTGTCAATTACAATATCTTTATATTTGATGTTGAAATCTTATGAATGGGAATAACTTTACTACTGACAGCCTCGAAATATATGCCTATAAGCTATAGGTCAATGATTCTTTATCCAGCATATTCAGTTAGCAAAACTATTAATTAATATTATAAAGTATTCTATACCCTTTAAAATCGTTCTTACCTTTTACATTCGGTGGAGCCATATACTTATGGGAAAGAACCTTGTTTATCATTGGACGTTTACGAGGAACAAGCTGCAGCATCCATTCCAGTAAATCTTTTGCAACTTCTGCATTTGGAACTAAAAGTCCATCCAGGTTCAGGTTTTTGTGGTTTTTCATGAAATGATTCCATAAGTCTCTTTCATCGCCAAAGGGATGTTGGCCATCACTCCATACATAGTAAACAATGACAGCCAGTGAATATATGTCAGTTTTTTGGGAAGTTGGAAATCCAGTCACAAATGATTCAGGGGGTCTGTAACCGTCAGTACCGAGGCCTTTTCTGGTGTAAACTGTTTGAGTCTTTGACTCGATGACTTCACTTATGCCAAAATCACCAATTTTAATGACTTTCTGATCGAGGGATAAAAACACATTGTCCGGCTTAAGGTCTTTGTGCACCACAAGTTTATCATGAATGTATTGTATTCCAGTGAATAACTGTTTTGCAAAATCCAGTGCAAGTTCAGGATCAAATGGAATTCCGTCATTCTTTCGATTTTCCACAAAACTTCTCAAGTTTTCTTGGTTACATTTGTCCATTGCAATGTACATATATTTTATTGGACCTTGTTGATATTCGTCTGAGTGAATCACAGAGACCACATGAGTGTGAGGGTTTAGTCGGAAAAGAATTTTTGCCTCTTCCACACTTTGTTTGTTGTATTGAACAAATTTTATTGCAATCGGACGAGTTCCATAAGTGGCACTCGATATTTCTCCTTCATATACTTCACCATGGTTTGAAATTTTTTTATTCCGAAATAACAAAATAGAATCGGAGAGTTTGATCGAATCTGGAAAACAAAACAAACATCTAAGTAAGCAATCACTATTTAATAAGGTTTACAAAATTTTAAACTCACATAATATTTTATGCTTATCGGTTGTAAGATCCTAAAATTCATTTAAAATTCATTTCAGTTAATATTCACCTGTATTAGATATACTGCTTTCCGTACATCTGATCTTAGCTGGTGGTTCATCACCACTTTCCTCGATCACATGATTTGTTGTTTTATCAAGGGTTTCCATATTAGCATCATTCATGTTTACTAACTAATAAATAGGGAATAAAATATCACTATTTTAGAAACCCCCAATGCAGGCAGACAACATCCAGGTTTAGTTAAATATTAAACCATTTGTTTATGCTATTTATTTGAGTTTTGTAGATGAATTTCGACATCTAGTTCCTTGTTTCGAGCAAGATTTTGAAACGTCTCAAGAAAAAGTGTTATTATTATTCCATTTCCATGGGCCCGATATGACGATAGAATTGTAGTTAAGAACCTTCAAATTACTTGTGCCAGTTTTCGTACAGAATTTCAATAGCTAGCTAATCGGGTTTCTTGTTCCGAGAGAAAATATAAAACATTCCCCGATAATTTTATTATTCTTTGCCCATAGCTGTGAGCCCGTCACAGAATTTCAAGTAAAACATTTTCCCCTCTGATATTTATTATTTTAATTATTCGGTACTACCTTGAATGACATTTGGAAGAATTAACCTAACTGAGTCCTAACTTTTTCGGCAAGCGGCATTCTTTTACGACGAATCGACTTTCACCTTTTAAGCGCTGGATGTAACCGTTTCGGAGGTAAAATAATGGATTGGTTAGGATTCGTAGGAAAATTCAAATTCCTGATGGTTTTTAGAATGGATGTTTGCAAATAGATTTAATCAAAATTGATACTATCGCATTTTTTGAAATTCGAAATGGGCTTGGCATATTGAAAATCTTTCATAGAACATGAATATGCCGCGGCACACAGTTTGAGAACCGCTGGCTTAACTGCATCAAATCGCTGTTCCAAACTTCAAACGAACCAACAGAGATTTAGGTATTTGTGACCTAATATAGCTTGTATACCATTGTGAGCTAAGTGAGTCTGTAAAGAGCTTCTTTAGGATACGATAAGAAATCAGTGTCCGCTTGTACACGGCTTTCAACGTAGCGAAAGGCGCGAGTATGCGACGTATTACGTAGAAATAGAAAAAAAGAACAATTCCGAGTGTCGGTACCAATAGGGAGGGTAAGGTAGAAATGGGTTATATTCAATCAACTTAAACTCATTCCCAACACTCAATAAAGATTTGGATTTGCGCGTTCCAAAAGTAACGGTTCCGTCTCGAAGTGATATTTTATTTTCAATGCGGAACCTATCTAATGCAAATAACTAGTTAATCTTATTAAAGCGACCTCACACTGGTCGATTACATTATTTTTAAGATTTCTCTAGAATGGAATTTAATTCCAAAAGAGCAAGTTCGTTAAGACTCAACTTTGACATTCTTTTACTTTTTTGTCATATGACATATTAGGCCACGAAATATTGGATGATACTTCACTGTATTTCTTTCCTAGTAATTTACTTTAGTAAACTTTACTATTTTCCACTTCTTAGGATTTTCACCATAGTATCACGCTCGCTATTCGACACTATCATTTCTAATGACAATACACTATGAGTCATGGAAGGATTTACGTGCGTCCCTAAATACACGGCTCTGTAGCTGCCAGCGCTTGAATAAACTATATCGAAGAGTAACTCGATCGTCCGTGCAAAATAAATTTGGTAAATTTATTGGGATTGTAGTGTGATATCGATACCAGGATACCAAGTAATAGTTATGTTCCGGAAAAAGTTTGATGCGCAAGACAACGATGTCTTATATACAGCATTCATACCCTAGTCGAGAATAATTTTTAAATTGTTTGGGCTTCAAATTTATCCCGGAACAAGACCGCACTATCTGATGAGAATTACTGGTGTGTATAAATAATGTTTCAATACGTCCTATCGATTGTTTGTAGAGCGCTATTGTGTATAAAAATAACACAGCGTCTTTTTGTCATGGGTATTGTTTTCAGCAAAGACGTGGAACGGTTTATGACAAAAGTTTTATGCTACACTAGAGCCCTCGCTGCGTGTCCTATGTATGGTTTTGTGTTTTTGTTAATTTGAAAAACAGCCTGTTTTATATCAAGTTTTTTTGTATTTTTTATTGAAATATCCTTTGCTTTGTAGAAAAACTATGCCAAATATTTGCGTTGTAGCAGCCGCAACCGCTGCCGGAATATTATTTTAAAAAATTTAAGAAAATTATGCTTCGACCTCGAAGTCGACCGATTTTAACAGCAATGTTCATTCGAGATATCATTGAGACTCTTGTAAAAAATGCGAGAAAAATCATGCCCAAAAGCAGTTGGGTCTGGGAATGGTCAACGCCTAAATTCGTGATAACAAATTCGTAATTTTGAGAGTGTTTTGGAAATAAATTGGCTCACACGTTCGAAAGTATCATTATTATTCGGAACAATAAACCACGTACATAGGAACTAATAGCTAATTTGAGGCTAGTCTATCGCAGCATTTGCTATTCCAATTTCTGGATATTGTAACTAAACTGAAGGTTCTCAGAAGACACAGTGACCATAAAGTATAATTTGTTTTACATCTATTCTTTGGAAACACAACTGAAAACTGAAAAATAACACGTAAAACTACATAAATTCTATGTGTGAATTACAAAATTTTAGCTACAGGCAAAAAATATCATAGCTTCAGAAAATAAGAAAACAAATTTCCTAAAATAAAGGCATCATTACGGTAGAAACTGTTCAATTGATTTAAATATTATATCTCGTTTTTGAGGTTGAAGGGATACACTTGCCTCGTCAGTCTAACTCAGCGGTGCATAACCTTTCATCTCTCGTGGCCCATTTTCGTAGCGCAAAAATTCTATGACCTAATAAATTTATCATTCAATGACAAAACTACATAAATAACAAAAATTCCCTTCATAAAGATAGCATTATCATTTATAGCTACTACATTCAAAGCTTAACTAATTTATCAATAACTCTAACAATTTGTAATAGATTTCAGGCCTATCTGAAAATATTTCTGCGGGCCAAAAGTCGGTCATGGCCCACTGGTTGAGATCCGATGGTCTAGCTAGTGGATAAACTTTTTCTCTTAATGCGCCTAAATTTCATTTTAATACTTCTCAATAGCGAGTTACGATGCCAATTGAGACGATGAGTGGTTTTAAGTTTTATTAAAACAACTCAAACTTATCGCAGGTACTCGACAAATTTTTGGATTTGCTTGTTATATAAGATATGGTTCTGTTTCGAAGTGTTTTTTTATTCTCCACCTGGAACCTATATAACGCAATTAAATAGCTAATCTTATTAAAGCGACTCAACACAGTTGTAAGCATATTTTTAGGATTTTTCAAAAACGGAAGTCAATTCTAAAAGCACTAATTACGTTCGATCAAGTCAACTTTAACATTCTATAACTTTATTGTTATATAACATGATAGACGACACCAATGAATTTTGGAAAAGACTTCACTGTATTTCCTTCAAGGTGTCTCACTTCAGTAGATCTTACTATTTATCACTACTTCTGATTTCCACAATAGTCAGCAACGGTAATACGCGTGTTTACTCCACACTGTGTTTCCTTAGGATGGTTGTTTATGTATTATTAAAGGACATACGAACCTAAATAAACGGCTCAGCTTTCAAAGCTTGAATTAACTGTAAAAGGTGGGGGTAACTCGATCGTCCGTGAAAAACAAATTGGTAAATTTAATGTGATTGTAGTGTGATATCGATGCCAGGATAACACGTAGTGGTGAGGTTCCAGCAATCTTTTGATGCAATGTACGACGATACTTTGTTTACAGTGTCCATACTCTAATCGAGCATTATTTTCGAATTGTTTGGCTTCAAATTTATCCCTAAAACAAGACCGTACTATCTGATGAAAATGACTGGTTTGTACAAACAATGTTCCAATACGTCGTACCGATCGTTTGAAGAGCGTTATTGTGTATGAAAAAATAACACGGCGTCTTTTTGTTATGGGTATTGTTTTCAGCGACGACGTAAAATGCTTTTTTAGAATAGTGTTATGCTATATTACAGCCCTCGCTATTTTTAAATTTACAAGCCCATTTGCCTGTCTATTGCCTTGCTGTGAGAAGAGATATAACTTTCTGGAAAATGTGGTTTTGCTATTCGCCCTTTGCTATTGTCGTGATGATACGTTAGTAAAATGAGGTACTCATTATATCTCTCATGTTTATACTTAACCGATATCTGTTTTTCTAGCTCATAATTCTGAGCCAAGCTTTGATGGGATGTTTATAAGAAGGCTTTTATTTTGCCAATACTGCTTGAATGACTTCTAACAGTCGAACTTAGTAATACAAGATCGGTTAACCAATTAACCATTCCTTCAATCTTCTCTTCGCCATATCTGATAATACAAATTCGCTATTAAGTAAAAGTATAGCTACAATCCGTAATCAATATTTGATTTGAATTAACTCATACAATAGGACAGTGGTTAGACTTGTTAGCATCACTAATAGCAGAAAACATGAACGCTACAGTATGAATAATGGTCAAAGATATGATCTCAGAAAGACACAGAACTTTGAACTCTAGATCGAATACCGTTTTATACAATATCAAAACGCGGTGCTGCTGATTACTTCTTAAAGCCGCATTACAGATATGTTGTGCCCATGGTATAATTAACTTGGTAAGAAGTTCTAGAGTTCAAATAAATGGAATGAAAAGGTTTTACTAGTGCTTTGCAAGACGTACGCACAATTTAATATTATGACGTTTAGTCTGTACTTCATTTTATTACGCAAAAAATATATATGTTATTATTTTATATTCCACAGATTTCAAATTTTGGTCGGCACACAATTTGATAGTTTTTCTTCATGTGATATGTTTTTAAGTGTGCCTATTAACTAGAAACATAGTTAGTGCCCGACATTACATTTTATATATCTGTTCCACTGATTTCAACTTTTTCCGGTCCGCGTGTATATTTAATATTACCTGCCACACTACTCAAGACTTTTTATTTTATTAATAAGTGCAAATATCTTCTTTGTGACTCTTATGTTTCTCCATCAAGTCAAACTGTTTATTAGAAGACATTTATACTGAATGAAAATCACACAGCACAAGACTTTCTACGACATGTAGTAATCAAAAATGAGTGATTTTCTTATTATTTTTTCAGACCTGTCTAGACCAGTGATTCTCAAACTAGGGTTTGAGAGCCGCATGCGGCTCTCAACAACCTTTCCTGCGGCTCTTGTTAATGCTTTGAAAGTTAATTACTTTCCGATAAACTTTTGGTCATTTTTAAATCCATGCTATTTATATAACTAGAGTTTTCTAACGACCTAAAACTCGCCTTTTTCACAATGAAACGCCGGAAAGTCATTTTAACATTTAATTTTAATTAACTTTATGTTCGGTAATGCAAGAAATGGCTAATGACATGTCACCAATCATGCGGAGTTTAAAATCTGGGAAATTTATTTTAGAATACCTAATCTGGTTTGACGTTTCTAAATTTACGGAACGTCGGTACATTTTTTTGCAAAATATGGAATTGAAACGATACGTTAAGTGCAAACATAGGCATATGACACCATAACACAAAGACAACGACTTTTCAAATTTGACGTTTTTTTCTGATAGCGAGCGCTGTTAGGAAATCTCGCACAATTCACGATTGAGTTAGAGACGAGCGAGTTAGGTGTCCAAGCAGAGCGCCACAGGTCACGTGGTACCGGATATTCAAATGGTAAAATTCATTCGTATATTTTTTTATTCAATATTTTGCCCATCCCCAGTTGTTACGTGTGTTGTTGTTACGATGACTTGGTATTTTAAATACGCGCTTAAGGTTTGTTGCTATTTTACCTTGCGTTGTTTGTGTGCGGCTCTTCATAACTTTGAGGTTTGAAATGCGGCTCTGGGACTAAAAAAGTTTGAGAACCACTGGTCTAGACTATATTTTTTTAGTATTCAAATAACCTAGGTGAACACAATCTAATCTCACTATCCCAATTGTGAAATACCATTGTTTGTTTCTATTATTTTAACTTTTTGATACCAAGCTGGGGTCTGTACGGCCTGTACTCTTTCATATTTAAGCCGACTAAAGGGCTGATCAGAGCTTCATCAGAACATAAACTTGTAACAAGCTGATTTTTGTCACAGAACACAACCGTTCCATCAGCTGAGAGTACTTTTTCATACTAAACAAAGATCGTCTCGTACTTTTCAGTTCAACGCGCCTCTTTGTTCGACCAAAAAGCATATAGCATAAATTGTTTTATTATACGATTTCATTACTGAATATCACGAATGTATGGATGGAAAAGAAAAAGTTGTCTTTGTGAATAATAAAAGATTATAGATTTCCCAATGAATAATACGAGATGATTTTATGTAAATTAGGGGAAATAAAAAGCCTATCAGCCAGGGATTGACTAAAGCAAGTAAATCGAAATCGAGAAAAATTGAAAAATCAAAAAAAATTGACTCAACCCGAGAAAAGTTTAAATTAATTGATGTTGGAACAATCCTGAGATTCATAAATTTTTACACAACGTACATTATTTCTGTGGATTTTTAGACATTCACCATAGTAAAACTATGGTTTATTTTCATTTTTTTTTTAATATTTTTTTGTGTTTGTAAATTTCCACATTTACATCTTACCCAGCAACAACCAGAGCATATAAGCTTGATTTATATTATGACGATTATTCGGACCTTTCGCTTTGTACAAAGTCATATATCACCCCTGTACAAGCAAGCACGAATATTTATGTATATTTTCCAGTCCGTGCATAAAGTACACAAGATTACCAAGATAACTATTGCCTACCTGAACTGGTAATATGATGAGAGGGTTTTGTATGTAGCGGCAGTTTTGAACTTATCAGTGACCATCGTTCGCCAATCAATTGGGGCGATTTATTGGCTTTCTTATCACCTCAGACAAATATGAACTTCCTATCCAATGACCATAATAATTTTGAATTATTGGGTCCGAACAAATAAAATCCACAAGAATCAGAAAGTCAGTATAAAACATCTTTAATTAGAATAATTGGGCCAGCTTATGTGAGATTAAAAAATAGTTGTAGAATTGTGGAATTTAGTTTTCATTCACATACAAAAAATTTTAAGATTTTATCTCGATATATCATGAATTCATAAAAGAAAATGTAGTCTCTGTGAGTCATATTTATAGGTTTTTCACTGAATAAATTTGGTGTCGTACCAGTGAGTATATTAGGAAAGGATCTCATATATATTGAGAGAATACAAATGCGAGGGATGGTCTCAAGCAAATAATCGTAAAAATTACTGATTCAAAGAAACTTTAAATTGATTCCTGTCGGAACAAATTTATAAAGACCAGTTTTTATTCGCAAAATTTGTCACAAACTAATATGAAAATTGGTAAATAAATTCAATAAATTTATGAATATAATTACGAATGTTCGAAAATGGAAAATCTAGAATAATGCCATCTTGATAAAATATAAATTTAAATATAGATTAAAGAAAAGTGTTGCTTAAAGAAATGATAAAAGAATTGAACATTGTCAATGTGCGTAATCCGAATAGGATTAAATCGGGTTTTACATTAGTGGGCACGATGTCCTATTGGTGAAAGATTAAACTCAACCGCGTTAGCACAACAGGCTACAAATATCGGTTGAAATCCCATGATCCTTCCATCTCACTTATGATGTATTGAAGTGAGAGGCGATGCCGAATAAGAAATATATCATTTCTTCCATATATAGTAAACTCATTAGAAACCAGTGGATTATTATGGTTGTTTCGAGTGCAAGACACGAATAAAAGTTGTTTCAAAATATATAAAACAGCACAAATTGGGGATAGAAATTATTATCTAGGAAAACTGGCAAATCATAAAAAATGCCAAAATTAGATTTCACATTAAATTCTTCAGTACTTTGTCACAGTTCTACGCAACTCTTTGTTCGACAAATAAGACAAAAACTCATAAATTGTTTTATTACAAGATTTTATTACAGAACATAACGAATTCATAAAATGAAATGTTGCCTCTGTGGATCATAAAAATTAATAGATCTTTCAAAGAATAAATTTGGTATCGTAGCATTTATTATCGTTCAAATAAATGCTCCTTACTAATTCAAGCAATGATCTAACAGGTGCTTTTTCGTTTATTTCAGTTTATTTAACAACAAAAGAGCAACAATCTAATTAACATGTTTTCATTCAATATATTTATCACCTTATCTGTAGACTCCCAGTAATACTTGTCAAAATTAGTCTATCTAACAAACGGCAAGCTCGATTTGATTACCGGTAATTGATAATTGTGAATTTTCTACAAAAAATATATTGCTTTGTATTTGTGGATTTCTACATTTATATTTTACCCAAAAACAACCAGAGTGTAAGATTGATATATATATATACATATACACTCTTACTCGCGTATTTCGCTTCGTACAAGGTCCCGTACAAGCAGCCAATTTAGTACACCCTGGTGAAGTGGAGCATGGGACTTGAAACCAAAATGTGCAATCTGCGACGCCAAAGCAGCGAAGTGTAATGGTTTAACGCCTTGTATCACTGCATGATTTTCACACTAAAACTAAAAATGTCTAAATCTTGCCAAGCCAAGAAAAGTTTTAAAATGTGATAAATATCTATCACATACAAAAAAGTATCAAGTAAGCTCGTTTACATGCAGCTAAACAAAATTTAATTTCACCCGGATTTTTCATCAAAGCTTAGTAAAACCAGCGTTGGGAAGACTAAAGTAATTGATTCGACTCGAGTCAATCGAAGACGCAGAGTAACTTGATGAAATGACTTTGACTCGTCAACAGAAAACCTTCAGTAAGACTTCGGACTCAGGGTTTACGGAACTGCATGAAGAACCGTTTACCTATGTCTCACCTGGGCTAGTGACATAAAACATATAAGCAGAGTGGGACTGAGGAGTGGTCATGGTTTGGCAAACAAATACAAGAATTTATCAGATTTATTTTCATTTTGGATAAATATGAAAACCATTGAAATTAAGTGCCAGTCATTAGAAATTACAAACATGCACGAAACAAATAGAAAGAAAAAACTAAATATTGATGCTTTTCCAGAATTCATGATCAACAACCTGCTGAATTGTTGGTCGTTGGTCTTCATCTCTGTGCCTCATTCTTAAAAGCAAATTACGGGCCAAGTGAGGATTAGGAATCAGTAAATCATTGGGATCAAAATTTACAGGATATGCATGGAATCCATGCCTATTAGACCACAATTTATACAAGATGTAACTTAAAGTATGAATATCATCTTTAAAGCCGGATGGTGGATATATTACATAACTGTTAGTAAGACTAATTTTCACATTTTGCATATCAAGTGAGAACAGAATATTCCATTCCATTCCCCCATGATAAATATTATGTTTATGCAGATGTTGTAGACCGTTGATTAACTGTTTTGCCTGCACGAGAGCAAGTCTAGGATCAAATGAAAAATTGTATTTTTCTCTTCTTCCATAATATTCTTCCAGGGTTAGAAACTGACATCTTTCAGTAGCAACAAAAGGTAGATTCACTTCTTTTAACAGACCACTAGCAAAAACAGAGAGTAGGTTTGGATGTGGATGTTGCTGAAGAAATTTCATTTTGCGTAGTAAATCTTCATCCCAATCTCTAAACACCCATATTGCTAGAGGCTCTGCTATTGAATTAGGAAGTTTCAGTTGGCCTTCATAAGCTATGATATGAAATCCGCCAAAAAGCACTTTGTCTTTAAACAACCAAATGTCATCAGTTAGTTGCTGGCGATCTGAAAATGTCACATTCATAAAGAGAAATAAATTAGAAAACTTTATCTGAAATGGGAAGCAGTTCAATGATTTACTAAACAATACATAATAGAGATAGAGCATAACACTGTGTGTTATATTTCCCATTTGAACGTGATTATGTATGAAAATTCAAAACGCTTCCAGTCGCAAGGTCACTGTATATAAAATGCGAAGTTATAATAAGTATTAATCTTATATGAAAACAACATGTCTGGAACCGAAGCGTTGGATCCGAAACCAGAATTAAACCATGTTAAGAATGTTTAGGTGCACGTTAAAGAAGAATTTGAATCGAAAACCTAATTTTGCAAATAAGGCCAGACCCACAATACTAGTTACAATTCACTTACTACCAAAAATAGGCATAACAATTTCATCACAGACTTGGTTTTAAATTTTAACCAACATTCAGCATCATAGGACTGAATCATTCACTGAAGTCAGAGGAGTTTTAACAAGCACGAATGAATTCCAACCTGGGAGAGTTTTTGAGTTGAATCAGATTCAAGTACCCATGAAATACGACATGTTTCTCATAGGGCAGGTTTTGAAAAGAGTGAATGCAAGGAATGATGAAACCAATATATCTCACCATCTGAGGTCAAAGCTGCCTTTCTTGTATTTTCTTTTTCTTCAAGATATTTTGCAAAGTGAAAATTATTAGCAAGCTTCGATAATGAAGTTGCAACTTGTGAAGAATGACTGAAATTATGATTGATTAGTTTCAGTAGGAAAAGTTATTTGAGTTTTACAACCAAGAATAAACTTGTATTCATTTCATATTAATCCATACATGATAATAATAGCCATGTAAACAAGAATAAAGAAAGCCAAGTTTGCTCAATCTAAGGTAAGTGTGATATGGATTTCTATTTCAAGATTACTTTTGAATGTTGGTATTGATATTTGGCATAACAAATATTTTCTGCATCGAGAATTAGTCTAGAAAAGGGGTGGGCAACCCCTGGCACGCGTGCCAAACTTGGCGATATAAGCGATTGGGGGAGGGAATACAAGAGAGGAGTGCAGAAAACGAACTGTTGCGTGTGATTGGTATGCCTTCCCGTAAATGGCTTAAAAACTCTCCCTGTTTTTACCTACATGTGCTTGTGAATCTCTGTTCTCAGTTATGAACTTTATTAAGTCTCTTAACAGGAGGAGCATGAACGATGAAACCAGTAATTCGTGTATTTCGTTGAAAGTTACAAAATATAAACCCAATGTAAATGTCCCAATGTCCCTATCAGCGGTAATGCAGCAGCAGAAGTCTCACTGATATAGAATAAGAAAAGTAACCCTTGTCGGACTGATATTTTCCCGAATAATGAATCTGTCTGCACATGTTTAAAAGGTTTATTATTGTGTATTTTTGCTTTGAAAGTAGCAAAGCATTGTTATTAATTTTGGTCGGCACGCGGAAGAATTTTATCGGTAAATTTAGCCGATTTTGGCACACGAGCCGAAAAAGGTTGCCCATCCCTGATCTAGAACCTGTACAATAGCTGTAAGACAACAACTTCAAAACGTGTCTGACCCAATAGACAAAAATTCTTCTTACTACGAAGCAATTGAAACTTGGATATTCAGGTTAACTTTCTTCCAAACATTCATTGTAATATCATTGTATTATTGTAATATCAATATAAAAACCTTTTAGTTTTCTTTTTTGTTGACAAATCTGATTTGAATGTTCCGTTATCAAAATGTGGAAGCAAAAGTTCATCATGACTGCTTGTTTGAGAACTCTGTGAGCTGCCAGGTGGAGATTCTTTCTGTATATTTCGGAATAGTAAACCTGAACAGAGAAAAATTTCTTCTAGATAAGTCTTTACTTTCAATTCACGGTCAAATTTTATTAGTGCGTCTTCGGCAATCACAATATCTTCAGGTTAGATTCTGGAATCTTATGAAGGAAAATGAAGGAAACCTTACTACTGACAGCCTAGCAATATCGTCAAATAATCGATGGCCAATAGTTGAATACCCTGAATTTTTAGTTCGCAAACTATCAATATGCTGGAATAACTCAAATTCGTTCCTACCTTTTACATTCGGTGGAGCCATATACTTATGAGAAAGAACCTCGTTTATCATTGGACGTTTACGAGGAACAAACTGCAGCATCCATTCTAGTAAATCTTTTGCAACTTCTGCATCTGGAACCAAAAGTCCATCCAGATTCAGGTTTTTGTGGTTTTTCATGAAATGATTCCATAGATCTTTTTCATCGTACCGAGACTTTTTCTATTGTGAACTGTTTGAGTCGTTGACTCGATGACTTCACTTATGCCAAAATCGCCAATTTTTACAACTTTCTGATCAAGGGATAAAAATACATTGTCAGGTTTCAGGTCTTTGTGCACCACAAGTTTTTTATGAATGTAATGAATTCCAGCAAATAACTGTTTTGCAAAGTCAAGTGCAAGTTCAGGATCAAACGGGATTCCGTCATTCTTTCGATTTTCCACAAAATTTCTCAAGTTATTTTGGTTACACTTGTCCATTGCAATGTACATATATTTCATTGGACCTTGTTGGTATTCGTCTGAATGAATCACAGAGACTACATGAGTATGAGGGTTCAGTCGGAGAAGAATTTTTGCCTCTTCCACTCTTTGTTTGTTGTATTGAACAAATTTTATTGCAATCGGACGAGTTCCATAAGTTGCACTCGATATTTCTCCTTCATATACTTCACCATGGTTTGAAATTTTTTATTCCGAAACAGCAAAATAGAATCGGAGAGTTTGAACGAATCTGAAAATTTAGAATGAATAAATATTCAAATGTTTACGACATATTATCGCTGATCGGAGGTTGCGGGTTCAAAACGACACAAAGTTATTGCGAGCAAGAAATAAAAATACAAACCAATCTTCACTATCTTCGGCTTCCGGTTTTGTATTTTCCTCCATTTTCAGATTTTTTCTGAGATTTGTTTATTCTGTCAGTTGTCAGTTCAAACCAGAATTAATAAAACTAAACTATTGAAAATAAAATTGGACAAAAGAAGAAATTATTTTGGGGAATAAGTCAAACAAAAGTTTAAATTTTACTAGCCATCTTTGAAAACGAGGTTTGGTTCAAAACTGACTGTCTCTCTGCAGATATGATTATTGTGTTGAGTTCCTGTTCTCACTCTCTTATCTCGACCTTTTTTGAGCTGTAATAAAACGCGCCAAAAAATTGGTCTTGCCGCTTCTATCGCTGAACCGATATATTCCGCTCATGTCTGCTTGTCTAACTCTTTGATCACAACAAAAGTCTAACATATCTCATGAAAAATATTTCCAATTTCACTTGTCTTGGAATATATTTTTTAAAAGTACCCGTTAGGCTATAGAAAACTTTGCTACAATTTTTAGTATATACTATTAGTTATATAACATGAGAGGACACAACCATGCATTTTTAAAGATACCTCACTGTATTTTTTTTCTGGTTCAAATATTTTCGATTAAATTATGGCAAAATCTTCTGCTTCCCATTGCTCCTGACATTCACTCAAGAAAGCAGTGATATTACACGTGTTTACTCTACAATATGTTTCATAACGACTGTGATTATGCGTTACGGTGGGATTTGCGTATGAACCTAAATACACAGCCTAGTATCTGAGAATAAACATCAGCGAAGTAGCTAGTTATAGATTAAACTTTTGGGCAAAAGAAATTGATAAGTTTACTGGGATTACAGTGTGGTATAGATACTACGATACCATGTAATGGCGAAGTCTCAATTTCATGAAAATGAATATAGTCTGTATAATCATGTCCTAATTGAAAATAATTTTGAAATTGTCGAAGCATTCGATTTACCTTTAAAAAAAACAAAGTATCTGATAAAAAATTACTGGTGTGTAAAAACGTCGTCTGAGCGCTTCGTACCGATTGTTTGTTGAACGCTAGTGAGGTAATAATTCGAACAAAAAATAACCTCGTTTTGGTTGTCGTTGTTTTAAGTGAATGCGTGGAACGTTTCATGACTTAATGCTATACTACGGCCCTCGCTATTTTTAAATTTAGAAGCCTTTGTTCTTGTTTATTGCCTTACTATGAGAAGACATGAGATAAATGTGTTTCTACATTTTAACTAGCGCTTCAGTCGAAACGGTACAAGTGTATTATACTATTGCTCATTTTTATAATAGTTTTATAGGCCTATGTCTGTTTCCCACGAGCCCGGTATTTATGAAAATTGTAGTAAAGCTATCTGATTTCGTCATTATTGACCCGTTCATTACTAACTTGGGTAAAATGTAGCAGTTGAGATTAAATATACAAGATCGGTTAACCATTCCCATCTCTTTGCCAAATTTATCTAATCGAACAGGAAAAACTATAAGTGTAATGAACACGTGTTGTGCGGATTCTTTACTTTTCTTAATTTTCAGATTTTTCTCAAATTTGTTAATTCTACAGTTTGGTCAATTTAAATCAAAATAAGTGAAACCAAACTATTGAAAGAAAAAAGTTTTTTGGGGAAATAAGTCAAACCGAAAGCTAAAATTTCACAATCTATCCTAAAAAGAAAGAATGGTATGTTTGGTTCAAAGCTGATTTTTGCTCTACAGATTCAGAAAGTATTATTAAAGTTCATGATGGGCTCGGTTGACTGTGTTCCTGTATATATTCTACTCATGCCTGCTTGTCTAATTCTTTGTTCAAAGCAAATGTCTAAAACCCTCATAAAGAATATTTCCATTTTAGATCATTCTGAAATAAATTTTATAAATAGCCGTTAGGCTCTAAAAAACTTAGTTTACAATATTTCATTACTGATTATTTTTAAACACGAGAAGGCACAATCAGGCATTTTTAAAGAGACTTCACTTTATTTTTTTTCGTGATGTAAATATTTTTAATTAAATTATGGCAAAATCTTCTGCTCCCCATTGCTTCTGACAATCGCTCTAGATTTAGAAAGTAGTGATATTACGCGTGTTTACTCCACAATATGTTTCAAAACGTCCGTAATTATGCGTTGCGGTAGTATTTACGTATGAACCTAAATACACATCCCAGTATCGGAGAATAAACATTATATAAGATGAGAGGTTATAAATTAAACTTTTGTGCAAAACAAATTAGAAAATTTACTGTGATTTTAACGCGATAGCGATACAAGAATGCAGAAGTCCCAGCAACAATACTTAGTCTGAATAATCATATCCTAATATGGGATCATTTTTGAAATTGTTGCATTCAATTTACCCATCAAAAAGAACGTGTTATCTGATGAAAATGACTGGTGTACAAAGATCGTTTCAGTGCTTCATACCGATCGTTTGTTGAGCAATGATGAGGTAATTATGCAAATAAAAATAACCTCGCGTCTGTTTGTCGTGGGTGTTGTTTTCAGCGAATACGTGAAACGCTTTATGACTCTTTACGAGAAAAGTGTAATGCTATACTACGGTCCTCAAACCCTGTAGCTTGGTTCGGGAATAGTACAGCGGTAACATTATTTTAAATTCCAAAATAGAGTTTTAAACGAAATTTTCCACTTTGACATTAATTTGGAGTTTATCCTCCTAATTCTAAGAAATAATAGATTTTTATCCGTATATTATTCAGCAATTGACTTTCCGTCTATACTGTTTATATCCCGGGTTGCACATGAGACGGACCATTGAAGGTTTGATACCTCTTTCTTCAATCACAGAATTGTATATTGTTTTCTTAAATAGATGCCCCCCACTACCACCACTAAAAAATTAGCAATTCTAGGTACTCCTGAAGTATGCTCACCAAAATGTCGCACAACCTGAGCCATGGCCTGGTACACAACCCGAGTTCAGGCTGTGCGCCATCTTGGTGCGCATACTTCAGGAGGTCGGTTCTATATAATATATTTATTTTTTTGAAAGGCGGTTGCGGTTGAAAACACATTCATGCGACTTTACGACAATATTTTGCTCTATTCGTGAGGATAACCTAATAACTGATAACTGAGATAACTGATAACCTAACGTTTTTGTCATCGATGTGATTGTGGGCTCACACAACTTGGGATAGCTTGAATAATTTCGACAGCGGAGTCAGCCGGAGTCGGAGTTACAAAACAATAAATAATAACACTGTGGGTTATAAGCAATATACTGAGTAGTACAGAGTAGAAGCAATATACTGATTAACACAAAATGGACAGAATAAATTTTAGCAGACTAGATTTTAAAGATTAACATTTCCGATGCCAAGGACGTATATATACGTCATTTGGCACTAACCGTTCCGTGCCATTGACGTATCTATACGTCATTCAAAAAAGAAAAGGTTTATTAGATAGAAGAAGTTCGAGTTCAGATATTTGCCATCTTTTTCTCTTCTCTCTCTCTCTTGTTGCCAAGTTGGGGGGAAAGAATGACGTCGTCAGGTAATCGCGTCAATCAAAAAATACCACGATAGAGGGAGCGTCTGCCATTAAGTAAATTATCAACTTGCTTAGCATGGCCGATGTACATATTAACTGCAAATAAAGATCAAAAATTTGTATGAGACCGATTGACGCCAACACACCTGGTTTCAACTTTTCCCAGTGAAATGATTGAAAGGTGTGAGAGATCATATTACCAAGCATGTTACGAAGATGTAGAGAAACATGACGCAGTCCAACGTTACTAAACCGGGAAAGAATTTCGTAATTTAACGAGCTGTTGCAACAGTTGCTCCAAAAATTATAGAATGTAAACGATCTCATGGCTAGCACATTGTGCGGCCCAAAGAATTTCATCGAAGCATGTACATTATAAGGTAAAAAATTTAAAAACCAGCCGCCGCGACTGGTGTTGCAGCTCTTATCAACTTATTATTGGCAGGATATTTCGATTCTTTTGCGTCGGAGAATGGAAAATATTTACTAGGTGATATAGCCACGCCATCATGTCTTCTACGTTCTCGTTGATAAAACTTAATTGTAATTTTATCGATATCCAACAGTGAAAAATTAGCCTTGATGTTCCCGAGGGAACCCTATAAAGACACGGGGTTTAAATTGTTTGTTTGTTTCTATGGAAAGTGTCAATCCCGATGAATGCCCACAATCGTTACTAACTCTTTTTAGGTCTTACACACCTGATGAATATTTAAAAATTGATAGTTTTACCCAATATTTATGTCACCAATCCAAAAAAGCAATGGTATTTTTGCGCGAAGTATAAACTATATTTCGCGCAAATATTAATGCCTTTCATAATACATGTTCGCCTGTTACTTTTCTGACAGATAAAGTTGCTTGAAATATAATTTCCCATCTTGCCACAATATCGCTTTTAAAATTTTGAAACGTTTACTCAATTTAAGGTTAAATATTCACACAAAAGAAGAGACAAATAAAATTATTGAAAAACGGTATGCTAGTAGACCTGCGGCAAGAGCTCAAGTCAAATAGATAATATATTATTTTATACACTCCAGATTATTAGATGTTCTTGTAAACTCGATATACGCCGTTATCCTCCATCCCTTGCATGTAGTATATTTTTTCAATATCATTTTGGCAATGTACACCTTGTTGAAAATTTGCGATACGCATATTTTAATATCATGACATTCACCGCAAAAATAGTGCAAGTTTCTCTAGTATAATTTGTATTGTAGTTCTGTCAGTTTGTTAAAATAGGTTCTGTGCAAGTAGCGATACTTACATCAGGAATTTCATAATAATTTAATAATAAAATGTGTATCTTTTTGTTTAATATCTTGGTCTTATTGGGTTGTTGATTTATCGAATGAAGTTGGATGACTTTAACCTCAACTTCGTATATGCTGACCATACCGCCGAGCCGAGTTATCCGAGAAACATCTGCGGATAATTAATTTTTCAGAAGAATGTTCATTCGTTTTGCCGCTGCGAAAGTTTGGTTCGAATTATTGAGCATCGTATTTATTTTATTCAGCTGTTTAACGATCGCAGCTTTAAATCACGCAGGTTGGGATCATACAGCGATAGAACTTTGGACACAAAATGGCTGGTGTGACGTCACGGATCGGTAAAATTAAAAAAAAACTGATCGTGACATCGAAAGTGTTAAACTTAGAGCTGGGCATTTCGTATTGAGTACTCGAATAGTAAATTATTAGAATCGTTTCCAAAAAAATTTTGAATCGCGCCATCTTGTTATCGAGTTATCGAGTTGTTGTCGCCTATCGAGTTATTAGTGAAATATGCTTTTTGTTGCGTGTGAATACTCAGCGAACTGACTCAGTGATGGACTTCATGTTTTAGTAGTTTGGGGGACCCATTACAATAAAAAGGACATATACAATTACATAACTTCCAAATATTAGAAATTCGATTCTATTCAGAAAAACAATTCGATCAGATTCTGAAAGCATCAGGCTTTTGAAAATGCCCATCCGTAATTACACTCCTTCAGGAATATCTGCTTAACTTAGCTAAATAATTGTAAAAATAAGCAACGCGTCAAACCTTTTAGTGTCCAGACAGTATCCGTTTACTTTCTAGGAGCCTCGTTATTCAAACTAACTGCCTGGGCGCAGGGTCGTTATCAGGTTAGAGTGTATTATGGAATATTTCTGAAAACAAAGCGTCGACGAATTGCGTAATAGCATATACAACAGTAGAAATTTAGCAAATCTATCCACAGCGCAAGATGAAATAACTTAAAATAAAAGCCACTCTAAGAGCAACATAATGTTAATGAGCGGTCTAGCCTTGACACTAAATAGTTGTGGTCATTTATGGCGGAAATGTAGGAGTGAAAATATTTTGTTCATTGTGGAAATACTAATTATATTTAATTTATACCCCGACTCATTGAGTTAGAACAACGTTGCCCGGTCTGAGAGGAGTTCTACCCCACGAAAAAAATGTGCCGTTTGGGTGGAGAAATTTTGTTTTGTATTCGCTGATTTATTACTTTTCTCCTTAAATTGTTCGTATTGGTATGATACCTATTCATGGACACAAAAAATACTACTTGAATTCTGCAGAGAGTGTGACTTGCTCTTGACACTAGTAAGGGATTCATTACGATTGAACAACTAAAGTACTTTAATTCATAGAGAGGGAGGAAGAAGCGTTCCAAAATAGGCAAAGTAGAGATTTTAACAAAAAACGTTGAGAATCAATGAGTTAGAAATAAAACTTGATTAAAAGACGCACTATACTTAGCACTGGACGCCGCGCGCAAAAACATTCAGCCTTCAGAAAATATTCGCCGAATTTCCAGGAATAACCACATTTCAATTTCCCCGCGTTGAAGCTCTTTATAAGATTTGAACGTAATACTATCGAATCATTCCTGAGAACGAAGCAACGACGAAAGACAGAATGAACTGGGCAAGTGTATTACTTCTGACTGCAGCCATCACTCTGGTTATTTCACCAAGACTAATGATGGTGACGGCAAATGATGATAGCAGTAACGTAGATGACTCGGTGACTTCTGAAAACGACCAAGACGATACAATCATAGGGGGCTTACCTCCTACGACTATAAGAAAGGCTCAGTCATGACACTCAAGACTTTGTTGCACGCAACACAATTATGGCATTTCTTACTTCATAGATTGAGTATTTTCGTTGAATTGCCGTGATCAATTGAACTTTTCATCTAAAACACCTAAAATTACAGCTTGTCAGACACACTTAAAATGCTCATAATATAGGCAACAATGAAGTTAAATAAAATTTTTGGTTTTGAAGTTACTACTTGACGGGATATAGACGTGTGATTAGAAATAGGGGCTTGTCATTTTTTTATTTGAAATAGATTGGCGTGAAGATAGCAGGGCTGGGGAGGCGCTGATCACCATTTATCACAACTTGAGTCATTTAAAAACAATGACACGACTTGTCATTCACTAACCGCTATTGAGATTTTACTCAGTAAAGACTTCGATTCGACCTGAATAATTCGTGACTCGACTTTACTCGCATCTCGTTTAAGAACTTCCACCAAACACTGGTCGAGAGGCCTCTAATCATTCACGTCAAAATTTGAAAATACCCTCCAGTTCAATGTGTCAGTAGGTCTACAATTTTTTCAGTCAATAACCGGCGTCGGTTTTTTATGTATGGTCACACGTAGTCGCAAATACCGACGGTAATAGCGCAGCCACAGAATAACCAACGGCACTCTTGGTTGGTTGTTCAATGATCTGCGGTCCCCATGGCGACCGCGGCTTGTCGTGTCTGGAGTTGCTTTCTTTCGATAATTAACCTGGGTACCGGGTCGCCTAAAGGCGTCTCAAGTCCGGCTTCTGTTAGTATTTTATGTTTGACTTTTTTTTCATTATGATTTAATATTAGACTCACTGCCTCAAAGGTGACGCTGCTCGATAACCATCTCTGGTCAATCGCGTCTCCTTTCACACTGGAATGCAATATTTTATTTTTCCTAATTTTGTTCGTCAATGTTTACATTCGGTTTGTGATAAATAAACTACTGACTGACTGACTAGCTGAAACCTAACTTCGACTGTACAGTCATGGTAAATTTAATGACTATTAAAGTTTATTACGCTGCGAAGTCAGACTCTCTCCTCGATTTCGTACTTGTGTTAGTGCGTTCCCTGTTGTGTGTTGGAACCCCCCTTTTGAAATATAGAATAAAAGCATGTTTTCTGTTCCATACATAGTAAATGTTTGTACCTTGATACGCTTTTTAAACACTCAAGACACTTGAAATTCCATGTTTTCGGGCCTTCCACCGGCTCGCTAGCTGTTTCAATCTAACTTGACAATCAGAAATTTCAGAACTCACCATCTCCTCCCCCCTTTTAAAATAGCTTGCTACGCCCGGAATCACTTTCGCCAGGCTGGCAGCGGCGCCCGTAATAACACTTGGGTGTGATCATTCCACTTCGGTATACCCGATCGATTTTACGTTCTGGACGAGTTGGTGGGCCTGAATAATGTATTGGTCGAGATCCAAACTATAACTTGGCGTTGGCTTAGTGCATAAAGAGTCACCTTTGGCTATGACGTCATCACAAGTTATAAACCCGTGCCACCAGCTCGCCACCAGGGTGTAATAAATTGGGTAGGCAATGTCTAACTGAAAACATTTCGGCATTTTAAATAATGTAAGTTCTGACATATCGCTTGTTCAAGTATTCGAGATTCAAAGGAAATATTTGATTCGATTTTGAAATTATCAGATATTTGAAAATTCCCAACCCTAATGGTGATTAGAGCCTTCCAAATGCGGCTATCGACACGCCGATCTATATCAAATAAGAAACTGATAGGCCCGTATTATCCCACGTTTAACTTTATCCTTCGCAAGAATTAATTACAAAAAGCAATTTTTTTTTTGTTAAACTTAATTGTTGCCTAAATTATGAGCATTTTAAGTGTTTTAGATCAATGATGTAGTTGACGACGAGAATTAACTAAAAGGACTGATTTATTAAATAAGAAATGCCATAATTATTACACGACCAATAAAGTCTTCAGTGTCATGCCCGACCATGCAATAATTGTGCAACAAAGTCTTCGGTGTCAGCGTAGGGGCTGCAGTCACAAGCAATACACTCGTCCAGTCCATTCTGTTTTTTGTCATGGCGTCGTTTTTAGGATTAATTCAATAATATTACATTTGAAGCTTAAAAAGAGCTTTCGCGCAGGAAATTATATAAAGTAAGGCATTCCTAGAAATTGAGCGGATGATTTTGCACGCGGCGAAGCTATCGCTTTTATTGTGAAAATGGCCCTGATAAGCAGCCACTGGTATATTGAGAAGATGCTGTTTTTGGAACAACTGGAACAACCAATTTATTACACCCTTGATGAGGTGATGTGCATTGGACTTGAACCCGAGATTCTTATTTCACTTCGCCAACGAGCCTTGATAGTCGTTTCTTATATTCAAGCCTCGTACCCCCCACTCTGAGTGAAATAAATTGAATTGTGTAGGGGGCTAAGAACTGATGATATTTCAGACCTTCATTTTTCAGACATTTTTCAGAGACTAGTTCAGAGAGCATGCCATATAAAAAGCACCATAGAAAAAAAAAATTGAAAGTGCTTCCCAACTGAACTATCATGTTTACGGTCTTCGACAAAAATTTTATTCACTATTAAACACAGCATTGGAGATGCTTCCATCCCAATTGGAAAATATATTTTTAAAAAAATTGGCATTGTGACAGTGTGATATGAAAATGTACAGTATTCATCTGTTGTTATTTTATCGTGCATACTTTTCGAATAATTTTTCGTGTGTGTTCGGAGCGCATAGAAATTAATTTGATACTTGAACAAATATTCTAGAATTTCAAAAATATTTATCCAAAGAATTTATATATTTAACTTAAAATCTTTCAAATATTTCACTTCTTGACAAATCCTTTTTTTCGTATTCAATAATGAAAAGTTTTCAAACTGAGTAGTAAATTATTTTGTTTTGGCAGTCAAAGAAAATTTCACACCTTCTTGTTCCATTCTGTGTTGTGTGTGTTACTAGTCTAGTTGATCACCACATCTCACGATTTATCATTGTTTATAAATTTTGAAATATACATCCAGGGAATACGCATACGCTCTTGGGAACGTCCTCCGTCATAGATTTATCGGCGCTCCCGTAGTATGTGAACCAAGATGGCGGACACCTGAACATAGTATGTGTACCAGGTTAGGGTTAGGCAATAATTGTATTCCAATTTTCCTCATTTTAGTTCTATTACGAAACGGGGGACTAGCCAAGTGACTCGCGTACTATTTGTACATGAAAATATGGCTTAACCCTAACCTGGTACACATATTGGTTCTAATATGTGCACCGCCATATTGGTTCTCATACTACGGGAGTACCGATGTATCATATCTATAACTTTAATATTCTTAACATTTACCAAACGACATCCCTAACAAATGTTGTTACTCACTGGTCAGTCAGGTGATAGTAGCAAATGGTCAACTCAGATTTAGTTTCGCGCGTTCCGGAGGTAATCGTCGTGTTTAATAATTGCGGTTTATTCTCAATATGACAAATATATAATGCAAATAACTATGCTTATTTGAACGATTTTGCTCAAATTAATTTGGAATAAAACGAAATATTTTCAAATTTCTTTTGTAATTGAAATAACTGCTAAAAATGTTAAAACGTTCGACTAACTTCAGCTTTCAATTTATGTTACTTATTATTTATAGTATAACTATCCGCCATGGTAGAAAGGTTGGTAACCACCAAAGTGACTATAACACAAGTGAGGACATGCATTGGTAACGTTATAAGCGCTTATGTGACGTCACACCCGCCATTTTGGGTCCAGAGTTCTATCGCTGTATGAACCTAACTAAGTGATTTGAAATTGCGATCGTTAAACAGATGAATAAAAATAACGATGCTCAATACTTCAGACCAAACTTTCGCAGAGGAAAAACGAATGAACATTCTTATGAAAAATTAATTTTCCGCAGATGTTTCTCAGATAACTCGGCTCGGTAAGGCCAGCAAATACAAAGTTAAGGTTGAAGTCATCCAACTTAACTCGATAAATCAACACCCAATAAGACCAAAAATATTAAACAAAGAGATACACATTTTATTATAAAAGTTCCTGATGTAAGTATTGCTAATTGCACAGAATTCATTTTAACAAACTGACAGAACTACAATACAAATACACTACAAAAACTCGCAACTATTTGTACATGATAAAATTTTCAACACGGTGTACATCGCCAAAATATATTAAAAAATATACTACATGCACTGAGGGAAAGATAACGGTATATGTCAAGGTTACAAGAACATCTAATAATCTGGAGTGTATAAAATAATTTATATTATCTATGTGACTTGTTATATGACTTAGCATACTGTTTTTCAATAATTTTATTTGCCATCTCTTTTGCGTGAATATTCAACCTTATATATTTAAGAAAACGTTTCAAAATTTTAAAAGCGACATTGTGGCAAAATGGAAAATTATTTTTCAAGCAGTCAACTTTATCTGTCACAAAAGTAACTTGGCAAGCATATATTATGAAAGGCATTAATGGCGCGAAATATAGTTTCTACTTTGCGCAAAAATACGATTGCTTTCGTAGGTGGGTGGCATAAATATTGGGTAAAACTATCAATTTTTATCATTTGTGTAAGACCGAAAAAGAGTTAAGTAACGATTGTAGTAACGATTGATTAAACATAGATAATAATTCCTAAAAAACAAGGGCCATGATATATACGTTTGGTATCTGATTATGGGACGTAACTAAATGGCCAAAACAATAAATTTGAACGTCCCGTCTTGATAGGGTTCTGCCAGAAAAATGAAGGCTAATTTTTCACTGTTGGATTAATTAAAATTACACTTAAGTTTTATCAACGAGAACGTGGAAGACATGAAGGCGTCGCTAGATCACCTAGTAAATATTTTACATTTCCGATGCAAAAGAATCGAAATATTCTGCCAATAAGTTGATAAATGCTGTAACACCAGTCGCGGCCACTGGTCTTTAAGTTTTGTAATGTACAACTTCGCTTCGATGAAATTCATTAGGCCGCCCGATGGGCTAGCCATGAGACCGTTTACATTCTATAATTTTCAAATATTATCTGCATATGCAGAATTAATGATTAACAATATCTTCACACTTCAATGATCTGACCGAAACTTGTTTATTTTGTCAATGATTGAATTTTGCAATTTAATTGTACAAGTAGAGAGTTGCCAAGAGTTTCCATCGAAATTTTCTACTTTGACACTAACTTAGCGTTTACCCTCCTAATTTTAAAAAATAATACATTCAGATGCAATCCCTTTGTTAAACACCAATTGCCATTGTTATAAGGTGGCCGTGCGCGGCAGGCAAATGTTATACTCAAATAATATTAAGATTTCCAAGATGGTCTAGAGGGGTTAGGAGACCATGGTATCTGCTAACGGAATGTTGCTACATTAGCGCGAGGTCGACCGTCCAGTTATCACTTTTGCGTGCGACCTACCGCTGTATTATCCCTAACGCCGTAAATCTCAGGTGTAGGCGACATAATGGCGATACCTAACGCTGAACTAGTCAAAATTAAGTTTTAAATTAAACTATGAATATGACTACAAATGTTTGAATATAAACTACCAATGACAATATTGACAATTTCGTAATGCAATGTATTGCATGTAATTAAAAGCAATGGTTAATCGTATTAGAATGGTACATTCAACATAAAAACAAATGATAAATAATGCGCAAATTAGGCTTTACATTATATCAGCAGCATAAATGATTTAAATGAAGGGTTTATGACGGGATCAACTACACATTAGGCTTCTTTCATAAAGGTTAAATGTGACATTGTTAGTTCAACAAACTATGTTATGGGAAATATATAAAAGTTCTGAAGATAAGGCACGATATGTTAGTTCACTCTGAAACAAAGATTAATTATTGTTCTTTGAGTTTTACATAATTATTTCTCTAAATTATAGTTTATTTTCATAAAATATAAAATGACTACATAGTAGTTTCAACAAATAATGATTAAATAAATTCTTGTCTACATACATTTAACCCAGATGATCAGACAACAAAATCAAAATTAAACACTATTTTCTATAAAAAAAAAAAAAGCACGAGGAAAACTATGAACAAATTTAACAATCTGCTTAATTATTATCAAGCGTTGATCAAGATCTCTCTGTTACATTTTAATAATCAATTAATCGAGCATCATTTATTCGTCAACACAATATAACGACATCACGGAAATTAGGGCGAGTATCATAAAAAATACTATCAATTGTGTGACAGGATTAGCGAGGGACCTCGAAAGGCTTTCAACCACGACAAAGATGATCCAGGTTGAAATTTGTTAAATGCGGATGCTTCTAAGACTATTTATATTAATTCCAATATAATAAAAAAAGCGAAAACAAACAAAAATAAAATTTGCAACATATATGTATAGAACAATTTCGGAAAACCATGAAAATCAACAAATAGCTTTTACAAACTTTTTACAAAAACAAATCAAGCAAGTAGAAACTACTGAAAGCACTGGCATTATTCCCAATTGTGTAGATTCACAAGTGAAATCACTTTGATTCCATTTATGACTTTGTGAAAATAAAAATTATTATGTGATAAAGAAAATTAGTAAGTAGTGTATTAATTCATTAAATTAATGGATTTACCCAAAGCTTCATAATAATACTGATATATGACAATGAAAAGCTAAATGTTGATACTTTTCCAAAATTTATGATCAACAACCTTCTGAATTGATATTCGTTGATATTTATCTTGGTGTGTCATTCTTGTGATCAAATCATGGGCTAAGTGGCGGTTAGGAATCAGTAAACGACTGGAATCAATATCTTTAGAATATCCACCCAACCAATTCAGCTGATTAGACCATAATTGATACAACACGTGACCGAAAAAACGAATATCGTCCTCAAAAATGGGTTTGTAATCTGACGAGAGCCAATTACTGAAATCAAAACTAATTTTCACATTTTGCATGTCAAGTGAAAACAGAGTATTCCAAGTCCCAAAAGCAATATTGTTACTATGCAGATGTTGTAGACCACTAACTAACTGTTTTGCATGTATGAGAGCAAGTCTAGGATCAAATGAAATATTGTTTTCCTTTCTTTTTTCATAATATTCAACAAGAGTTATGAACTGGCATCTTTCAGTAGCAACAAAAGGTTCATTCGTTTTCTTCAACCGACCACTAGCAAAAATAGAAATTACATTTGGATGTGGATGCTGCTGAAGAACTTTCATTTTGTTAAGTACGGCAACATTGTCCCACGGAGAATAAAGCCATATTGCTAAAGGTCGTGTATCTGTATACTCTGTATGATCGAGTTTAATTAGGTAAATATCTAATACTCCATAGTTATTATGACATCCTGTATTTTATTTTTCAAACTTTGTTGCTCCTTTTTGTGATTGAGGCTAATTAAGTGAATGTTTAGGCAACTTTTCGTGGTCATTGTGGCATTCTTTTTGTTGTCCCTTTTATATATATGATTGTGTCGAATTTAGTGACTATTTAATATTGAGTTGTTCGGTTGCTATATTTGCTGCTTCAATGCAGCTACAAGGTGTCGCTGACTGGATGACTCTTTGAGTCTTTCGCGATCCCTCGTCTATTGCAACAAGCCGATATCTGTCTTCGTAATTTGTTATATGTCTTTTTTTATTTTTTCATATCGTATATTGGTTTTGCATGACGAAAATAAAATCTGAATCTGAATCTGAATCTGAGTTTGGAGGTTTTAGTTGACCTTCATAAGCCGTGATTTGGATAATAATGGAACTATATATTGAATGAGAACTCCCCACTTTGTCTTTATAGCACCAGATCTCGTCAGTCAGCTGTTGTTGATCTGAAATTGTCACATTTTCCAAATGTAAAATTGAATTTAAAACACTTCATGTCATGGTAGGGATGGAATGCTTTTTTTGAATTTATTGAAGGTTCAATTTTCTTAACGATAAACAAAAAATATAAGTAAGCACTTAGGCCTTGCATTGCTTGATCACAATTAAGTTTAAGTGAAATGTATTTCATGCGAATAATCTTAGACCCATTATCGAATTGCAAAACAAATCGAAATTTCTATGACACAAGCACATGTTATGCAATCACTTTGGTTGATTTCAATATAAAAAGATAGAATAAATATTTACTTGCAATGAACAAAATTAATTTGCTGACTTCAAGAAAGCTTGGACAAATACAAGTCGATGTTCACCAGTCGAAAGTTTTGTTATAGTTCAAATGGCTAGATATTGCACGTAACGTTAAATTATTTCTTTATTCACTTTTGAGGTTAAAGCAGCCTTTCTAATTTTTTCTTTTTCTTCAAGATATTTTACAAAGTGGAAATTATTAACAAGCTTTGATAAGGAAGTTGCAACTTGTGAAGAATGACTGAAAATATGATTATTTTGTTTTAGTAGGAAAAGTCAATTGAGTGTCACATACAATAATAGACTTCAATCGCCTATACCTAAGGTCAAATCCGGCATGACAATAGTCATGTGAAACACACAAAAAAAATATATATATTTAACAGCTAGCTCAGTCCAGGATATATGTGATCAGGATTCTCCTTATTAAAGACTGAGTCAATAAAGACTTTGTTCTTGTATTCGGTATTGCCTTATTCATAAAAAAAACATTTGCAGTCTGGATTAATCTTGGTAATTTGCTTGTGCGGGCAAATTTGTTTTGATGTTTTCCAAATCTCTGCTCCAAGAAATGCACGAATACGAACCTTCAAAATAGCAATATAAACACAAACCTTCTAGTTTTCTTTTTTTTTCTCAAATCTGATTCGAAAGTACCGTTTTCAAAATGTGGAAGCAAAAGTTCATCATGACTGCTTCTTGGAGAACTTTGTGAGCTGCCAGGTAGAGATTCTTCCTGTAGATTTCGGTAAAGTAAACCTAAACATGGATAAATTTCTTTTAGATAAGTCCTAACTTTCAGTTATCGGTCACACTTTATTAGTGGTTCTATAACAATCACAATATTTTCAGGTAAGATGCTGAAATCCTATGAATGAAAATGCAGTAAACCTTACTACTGACAACGTAGAAATATCTGCATATAATCTGTAGATCAATGGTTCGATACCTAGCATATTTAATTAGCAAAATAATAATTAATATTACCAAGTATATTCAAAATCGTCCTACCCTTTACATTTGGCGGAGACATATATTGATGAGAAAGAACCTCGTTTATCATTGGACGTTTATGAGGAACAAACTGCATCATTCATTTCAGTAAATCTTTTGCGACTTCTTTATCTGGAACTAAAATTCTATCCAGATTCCGGTTTTTGTGGTTTTTCATGGAATGATTCCATGAGTCTTTTTCATCGCCAAAGGGATGTTCTCCGTCACTCCATACATAGTAAACAAGTCAGTTTTTTGGGAAGTTGGAAATCCAGTCACGAATGATTCAGGGGGTCTGTAACCGTCAGTACCGAGGCCTTTTTTGGTGTAAACTGTTTGAGTCTTTGACTCTATGACCTCACTTATGCCAAAATCACCAATTTTGATGACTTTTTAATCAAGGGATAAAAACACATTGTCAGGTTTAAGATCTTTGTGCACCACAAGTCTATCATGAATGTATTGAATTCCAGTAAATAACTGTTTTGCAAAATCCAGCGCAAGTTCAGTATCAAATGGAATTTCGGCCTTCTTTCGATTTTCCAGAAAACCTTTTAAGTTATGTTGGTTACACTTGTCCATTGCAATGTACATATATTTCATTGGACCTTGCTGGTATTCGTCTGAATGGATCACAGAGACTACATGAGTGTGAGGGTTCAGTAGGAGAAGAATTTTTGCCTCTTCCACACTTTGCTTGTTGTATTGTCAATGTGCTTTGGAGTGCTGAACTGGTCCTAGGGCTTTCCCACACAATTGATTGTTCCTTTATTTTGTTTTGTAATCTGCATTCTATCAGTTCTATAGTCAAGTATATCGTGTAATATTCCATGTGCACAACTAACTTGAATATTTATAAGTCTTTTTTTTTTGTGCCAAATAAATTCCAATGCCAAACGGAATTTTCGTATTAATATTTTGGTATCAAATCATTTTATTATAAATATATAAATAGATATTTTTTTGTTTCTATGTTTTTGTTTATCATTTTTTAATTTAATCCCATTCCCCCCAATACATATGAATAGTAAAAATCAAAATAAAGACAAAATTCATACCATTACCATGATGTCATTAATTTAATATAATCCAATATATGACCAAAAAAGTTGAGTTAATCCACATGTAATCCACTCTGCAGTTAGTTGAATATAATTTTAATTTACAGGTAATCAGTTTTTATTTCAATTTTTTAGTTAGCATGAAAAATACAAGAATACAAAAATTAGACAGAGAATATGGAAAAATCCACGCTTTCATATTGGGTTTTTCCCATTCGCCATCTATGTTTCATAGTCGATACATCTTATGAATTAACTTCCAACATAACTCTTTAAACTTGTTTCCAATATTTATTTTCCATATTTTATTCCAATTAATTGCCTTAGTTAGGTGAAATTTATTAAAGATGTATTCCTTATGGTTTTTCAAAAATGTATCATTTTTCTTACTTTGTAAAATCCTATAAATTTGATTAGTGGTCAAGTCTTTCGACCCATTGTACCTATCAATTAATATTCTTGTTTGACCAAATTCCCTATTCCTTGATAAAATCTCTCTCCAATCTATTGGAAGTGCTTCCCATATTTGCCGTAATTCATTTTCGCACTTATTTATCAAGCAGTTTCTTCTTAAAGTACTTATTGCAGAGTTTTCTAGCTGGGGGTACACTCTTTTGGAAATATCATATATTGTTTTGCCAAAGATATCACTAACAGTAATTATTTTTGCCTGAACCCAATTTGATTTAGCAGTTATTTCAATATTATTTCTATCTAATATTAGAGGATTGTGCCAAATTATTTCCTGTGATATTTCTGCTATATTTTGTGGTTGATTCCATTTTAAGCCAATTTGTTTGAATGAGTTGATTATACTAGTATAAAATTTCGATATATGTATATTGGTTTCCAATTTAAAGTTCAAATACAAGCATTCTAAGTTACCTTTCGATAATACATCAAAATAGGTATTTACAAATTACTTTGCTCTCTGAGACCATGGATTATTACAACCTTCAAGTAATTTTAACACTCATTTTACCTGTAAAGCTTTAATCTGATTCCTAATGTTCATCATTTTCACCTCTCCTTCGAAAAATTCGCTACAGCTGATATTTCTATTAATTATTTGTGCTTTATCATTCCAAATAAATTTCCAGATTATCGTTTCGATTTTTTGAATATATTTTTCCGGCATAAACTCAAAACTAGCCATATACCATAATTTAGACAGCATCAAAGATTTTGCAACAACAACTCTTCCTACAATGGTTAGATTTCGTCCCTTCCATAGGTTTACAATTTTTTGAACATTTGCAAGAATATTAGACCAGTTTTTGTCTCTAGACTTTTGGGAGTTTCCTATATATATTCCTAATAATTTTATCTCTTCCCTTTTTAAAGCAATATCCTTATAGGTATTATTTATTTGCCAGCTTCGAGAGGATCCACATAATAATATCGTACATTTATCCCTATTAATTTTTTGACCTGTACCACTTTCCAACAACTCCATTAATTTTAAAACTGAATCTACAGACGACATTGACTCAAGCATGGGTGTTATGTCGTCTGCAAACCCATTATATACATCTCTTTGATTCGTGCAATTCTTGAATCCGATAATGTCTCTATTGCATCTTATATTGGTTGATATTAATTCTGAAATAAATAAATATAACAATGGAGAAAGTGGACATCCCTGCCTTACCCCCTTGACATAAAAAAATTTTCTGATAAATATCCATTTACATTTATTCTAGAACAGTGATTCCCAAAGTGGGCGATATCGCCCCCCGGTGGGCGAAAACGATACAGAGGGGGGCGATTTCGTGAAATCCGTTTTTGCTCTGCGCATCGTGCACTTAATTCTGTACTCTGTGTGCAGGCTTGAATCACGTGGTCGATTATCACACTCGAAAGGATTGCTGGACTCGTCTCCGCAGTAAGGTACGGTAGTTGGCGTATCCCAGTGGTCGGCAAAATACGGCCGGAGTAAAAAAATCTGTACCGGGACGATTCACTGAATGTTTGGGAGAGTGTTTGGGAGTACATATTTGTGCGAGCAATTTTTTTCGAAAATGGAGACATTACAAAGAACAAGCGAAGAACTGGGATTAGTGATGCCCATTTGGAAAATGTTCCAATCTTGGCGTCGTAAAGCTATCAAGCGTGATGCAGCAACATGACAGTGTCACATTAAATGTCATTTTTTGATAAGACGACTGAGTTGAGTTCACGAATTGTCTCAGTTTTCGCGCGCTGTTCCGTTTTTAACTTTCAAAAATTATATGCGACCCGCAAAAGACTATAGCAACCCTAAATTTTGTCTCGCGAGTGACATAAAATTTGCCGACCCCTGGGCCGTAGTCGATAGTCGGTCACAGTTTTTCCACATCCGAGTCCATGAATCCAAAAACAAATAGATGATTAATTCTATGGACTGGTGATAGGGCTGTAGACCGTGATAGGATGAGGAATCGGGGATGAATTTTACCGAAGTGTTTCGGTGCAGGCCATCAGGCTGTAGGAATGAATGAGATGTACGAAAATCATTATTATAACTTTGGGAAAATTAACTTTGCTTTCATTAATTTAATGTGAAATGGGGTGAATTTAGGGAGTGAAAGGCAAGGCAAGGCAAGAGTACACGACGGTTTTTGAGGAGGTAGAACCCTGGATTCTTTCATTTCCGACCTAATATATGGTGAAAAAGGGTTTTTGAGCCGTGCTACTATTGTCATCAAAACAACGAAATCGCCTTTCCATCAGTAAACTGGGTAATTTCAGATATATATGATAAAAAACTTGCTGAAGAACACCAAGCTCATTCATCTCATTAAATAACATTATAAACTATGATTTGTCTTCTCATTTGGTCTGTAATATATTCGTTTCTGACTTTACATTTTTTTTGTAGTGCTGGGGGGCGATGAAGTTGTATAAACTACTTTAGGGGGGCGATGGTCAAAAAAGTTTGGGAACCACTGTTCTAGAAGACGTGTTTTTATAAAAAGTAATTATCCAATTAATAAGGTATTTATAAGTCACTCACTTAATCTTGACGCGAGACAGCACCGTTGTAATGTCCATGGAATACTGCTATGTTATATGTCTTATATTTGGTCTATGACGTAATAATATGAGGACATCTAGTGATCTAGTTTAGGCCACATGACATAACATTCTAAAACTACTCTCGGTGAGCGACGGACGTATGTTGTATTTCTATTTACTTTCATGCAATATATTCTGTGAACAATTGAAGCCTGTGTTACTTGGATTCAAGACCTTGAATATTACATCTGGCGACGAGGAATATTTTAAGTCTCCAACATACGTGGAATACAGAAGCTCGTCGGGGGGAAAAGTTTGCTTTAAGTGCTACCGTAACGTTACTTACAGACTTAGTGTCACCGCTAATTTCAAACGTGAAAAATGGCGTCTGCGTTACCGGACTATCCAATTTTTGATTGCGCTGATTTGTCAAGTGCCGGACCAAGATGGAAGAAATGGCTTGGACGATTTGATAACTTGACACTTGCAATGAATATCAAAGATTCTGATGAAGATAAGCAAAGGAAGAAATCTCTAATGTTGCACTACATGAGTGAGCAATGTTACGATATTTATGAAACCTTGAATGAGGAAAATGATACTTTTGCTGATACAAGAAGAAAATTGACCGAATATTTTGTTCCCAAAGCCAATAGTGAGTACGAAATTTATTTGTCTCGCAACACAAAACAACATGAGGGTGAGTCACTTGATCAATTTTGTACACGACTTAAGAAAATGGCTGTAAATTGTGAGTTCGATCCTGAAAAGGTAGAAGGGGAAATCAAAAGTCAAATAATTCAGGGATGCAAATCGTCAGAATTAAGGAAAAAATGTTTAAGCAAAAAGATGGATTTAAAAACCCTACTCGACAATGGTAAAGCAATGGAACTGGCAAAATCTTATCTGTCTGTGATGGAAGGAAACACTGAAGAAATTGCACAAGAGAATGCGTATCGGATCAAATCAGTGAACCAAAACAAAACACGCAAGAAAAACAATTACTCAGTGAAAATTTGTTTTTATTGTGGCGGCTCGTTTCCACACAAAGGTCAGTGTCCTGCTAAGGGGCGAAAACTTTTTAATTGCAATGATTATGGTCATTTTGCAAAGTTTTGTAGGAAGCCAAAACAAAAGAAGTTTTCACGTTCTGTTAATAATTTGAAAGCAAGCTCAAACAACTCAAGTAAAGTTGAATCTCAAAGTTGTGCAAATTCTGAATACTCAATGAAGGTTGAACAGTCTCAGATTTGTAATATGCTTCCAACAGTTGAAGTGGATGTTAATAGTGTTAAATGCTGTTTTATTGTTGACAGTGGTTCTAGTGTTAACATCCTAGACAACAAAGCGTATCAAGAAATACGGAGGAATACTTCCAAATGTTGCAGGTTGTGTCCTGCTGATACAAAGTTATTTGCTTATGGTAGTGAAAAACCACTGCAGTTAATTGGCAAATTTGCTGCAAATGTGAAGTCAAATGATGGCCAGCAACTGTCAGCTGATTTCTATGTAACAAAACATGCCAAAGGTTGTTTAATGTCCAATGACACAGCAAAACAACTTGGAATACTGAAGATTATACATTCCGTTAAAAATGAACGAGAAAAGCGTACAAAGGAAATTCTGTCAGAGTATGATAGTATATTTCATGGTGTCGGAAAACTCAAAGGATACCAGTTAAAGCTGAACATCGATGAATCTGTGGATCCAGTACATCAAAAACACAGAAGAGTGCCATTTAAAACCAGAGCTAAAGTGGAAAAAGCAATTAAAGAGCTATATGAAAATGATATCTGTGAAGATGTGGATAATACACCAACTCCGTGGGTATCTCCTATAGTTGTGGTACCTAAATCCAGTGATCCTGATAATATTCGATTGTGTACGGATATGAGAGCTGCGAATAAAGCTATCAAAAGGGTGAAACATCCAATGCCAACAATGGATGAGCTAATCCATGACCTGAATGGTTGCAAGGTATTTTCAAAACTAGATTTAAATCAAGGATACCATCAAATAGAGTTACACCCAGACAGCAGATATATTACAACGTTCAGTACACACCTTGGGATCCATAGACATAAACGTCTCAATTTCGGGGTGAATGCAGCGACTGAAAAATTCCAGTTTATAATTGAACAAGTTCTTCAAGGACTAGAAGGCGTGAAGAATATTTCGGATGACATCTATATTTTTAGCAAAAATGATGATGGTCACGAGAAGCATGTCAGAGCATGTTTACAACGAATCAAAGAAAAAGGTCTTACGCTTAATAAAAGAAAATGTGAGTTTTTCAAATCATCTATGGAGTTCTATGGTAATATTTTTGGTGAACGTGGAGTGTCTCCTGATCCAAAGAAAATTAAAGCACTCAAAGAAGCTTTCAGACCTACAGATAAATCACAAGTGAAGTCTTTGTTAGGCATGGCACAATATCTCTCAAGATTCATTAAAGATTTAGCATTTCTTGTGAAGCCGCTGAGGGAATTGACAAAGAAATATTCTGATTCCATCTGGAGTGATGAATGTGAAAGTGCCTGGCTGAAGTTGAAAGAAAATCTAACAAGTGACACGGTTATGTCATATTTTGATCCTGATCTAAAGACTGAATTAATTGTAGATGGATCTCCATTCGGAATAGGAGCAATTTTGACACAAAGAAGCTCAAAAAGTGGAAAAGTACAAGTTGTTGCTTATGCATCAAAAAGTCTTGATGATGTTGAAACTCGTTACTCTCAAATCGAACGTGAAGCACTGGCTGTTCGTTGGGGAGTTGAACACTTTCATTTATACCTATATGGAATGAAATTCAATGTTATTACTGACCACAGACCATTGGTTATTATATTTTCAAATGTTACTGCAAAGCCTTCTCCAAGAATAGAAAGATGGTGTTTACGACTACAGCAATATGATTTTGTTGTGATATACAGACCTGGAGCAAATAATCCAGCAGATTATTTGTCACGTCATCCATCGAAAGCAGAGAATAACCGTGATCTGAAAATCGCAGAAGAATTTCTGAAATATGTGTGTGAAAGTGCTTGTCCAAAAGCGATCACACTAAAAGAAATAGAAGAAGAGACTTTCAATGACCCTATGATGCAAAATGTGAAAAAATGCATTGTTTCTGGAAAATGGCAAGATTATCGAAACTGAAGAAATGCGAAATTTTGAAGGTTTATCTAGTGAATTGAGCATAACTGAACAAGGCATAATTCTTCTTGGACATCGTATAGTAGTTCCTGTGAAGATGAGAAAGCAAATGGTCTCCATAGCACATGAGGGACATCAAGGAGTTGCTAAAACAAAAGCATTGATTAGAGCAAAGTTGTGGTTTCCTAATATTGACTCAATGGTGGAAAACTACATAAAAAATTGCCCAGCTTGTGCCGCTGTTACAAAAGATGAAAGATTCCAACCTTTACGAATGAGTGAATTGCCAAGAGCTGTTTGGAAATCTTAGTGCTGATTTCTGTGGACCGTATCCTAGTGGTGATTATCTCTTGGTAGTCATTGACAACTACTCAAGATTTCCTGTAGTTGAACTCGTGAAATCGACATCAGCTCGTAGCGTGATTCCAATCTTTGACAAAATATTTGCTACACATGGATTTTGTGAAGTGCTCAAGACAGTTAATGGAACACCGTTTCAAAGTCACGAATTTAAAAGATTCATGGACTACTGTGGAATTCATCATCAGAAAATAACTCCGTTATGGCCAAGAGGAAATGCCCAAGAAACCACTAAATAAAGCAATCAAAACTGCTACAGTTGAAGGAAAATCATGGAAACAAGAATTGTATAAATTTCTAAGAAATAACAGAGCGACTCCACATGTAACAACACATAAAGCTCCTGCTGAACTGCTTTATGGAAGAAATATTAAAGTTTTATTTTTCGAAGTAATAAAAGTTGCAGATGATAAAGAATTGCGAGAATGTGATTCGAAACAGAAAACCATACAGAAAAGGTATGCTGATAAGAGACTTTGCACACGACCTGCTTCTCAACTGCATATTGGTGACATGGTGTTGGTTCGACAAAGAAGATATAACAAGTTAACTCCAGCATATAACCCAGAGCCTATGACTGTTGTTGCTGTGAAGGGAAGTATGGTTACTGCATGAAGTCCTGGTTTGGGTAACAAAACCAGAAGTATATCTCAGTTTAAAAAGGTGAATGATCGACAATTTCAGACTCATGTTCCTGAAATATCAGATGAAATGGAAGTGGCTGCTGATATAATTCCTGAGGCATCAAATGAATCTGATTCTCCAGCTGATGAGCAGATTTCATCTGGTTTCTCAAATGATCAACCTCATAACGAGATAGTGGCTCATCGCAAATCAAAGCGTTCAATCAAACTGCCTAAACGCTTCAGAGATTATAAATTGTATAAATGAACATTTATTTCAAGGACTGTACTGAGAAAGCATAAATAATATGGACTGTTTAGCAATATCAAGCTTGGTGACTTACTAATACTAACACTATTTTTGAAACTATGATATCAAGCTTGATCAAACATGAATAGACTGTATATAAACATTACCAAGCTGTGTAAAAGAAATGAACTGTGATTGTGTTACACTTACAAAAGGGGTGTAGTCAATTAATGATAAATTGTTATGTATAAAGTTGATTATGCCTGAATTTTGATTGTTATAATTTCATTACTTTGTGAAGTGAATTTCATTGTAGTGTGTTAACTTTTCAATATTACAGTACTATATTTCATTTTTAAGTTTATTGCATGATACTTAAGTGTGCTTGATAACTATTTCAAACAAATATTCCATGAATGGAAATTTTAGGTTAGCCAAGTACTATCTAGTGTCATAACATATTGCTTATACTTGATTTACATTTGTGACAGCTATGTGTGAAATGTTCTAGGTTATGCATATTCCCAAGTGAAATTTAATGTGATAAATTTCAGATTTAAGTTAGGGAGGGATGTAATGTCCATGGAATACTGCTATGTTATATGTCTTATATTTGGTCTATGACGTAATAATATGAGGACATCTAGTGATCTAGTTTAGGCCACATGACATAACATTCTAGAACTACTCTCGGTGAGCGACGGACGTATGTTGTATTTCTATTTACTTTCATGCAATATATTCTGTGAACAATTGAAGCCTGTGTTACTTGGATTCAAGACCTTGAATATTACAACCGTCACCCGTCGTAACACAGAAAAACGCAGGAAGTCGCGCGATGAAGCAATAATAATCTGTCAGCACCAAGTCAAGCGTCTCGGCGAATTCAACATCGGGAGAAATTTCCGGAGTTACACGTGGTTGGCTTAACGATGACGACGCTCCTGCATCACAGCTCGCAAATTCGCCCTGTTCATTGATGACTGCTCGAGGATTTGATAAAAATGAACAAATAATTGTGAAAATGAAGACACAGTCTGTCCTACAAATGACCAGGATGATATGACAACTTCCTTGTCGAAAGAAAGCGAGGCATCAAAAATGCGATGCTTTAGAAAGAATACTGCAAGAACTAAATTGAATCACATTTTAACAGTTTACTGTATTTAATAATAATCGAAACCTTATTCTCGGTCAGCCTACGATCGCAAATAAAAATATAGCCAGCCACGTGCGGTTCTCAACTACTCTTTCTGCGGCTCTCATTATTCTTTAAAAAATATTCATTTATAGTAAAAAAAATTTCATTGAAGATTACTGAATGAATTGGAATTGAAATACCAAATGAAGTGCATATTTGAATTGATGTCAGTCAGTCAGTCAGTCAGTCAGTCGTTTATTTTTCACCAAAATGAAACATACACGTAATGCGAACAAAAATTAGAGAAAACATAAATAAAGGCATTTCATGGTGAAGGGTGACGCGAAAAAACCAATGTTGGTTATCTAGCAGCGACACCTGTGATAAATGTCTAACTTTGATACAAGTAGAATAGAATAAATCGAACACATTTAAGCAGTGAAGGGAAGAATGTCCGAGAAAATCCAAAACCGTAACAAAAAAAGAGACTCCAGGCACAACCAGGGTAATCATGGGCAACAGTATAGTAATATAACAGCAGTCCGACCACAGTCAGCGTCGTTGAACCCTACAAGAATATTGCTTTTGAGGCCGCGCGGTATGATAGTGGCCATGTACGCCGGGATACGTAATTAAGGCAGTTAGTTATTAAGAAATATATTTTGAAATATAAGCACATCTTGATGGTTACAATTATCTTAAATATGGGAGCAAGTTCAAGAAAGTATTGGCACTGTGGTATGGTTTCCAGAACTGGAGTCATTGGAAAATGAGGAAGGAATTGGTATTGGATGAAAATACAATCCAATTCATGTAGACAGAGAAATGGAAAATTAACAGGTAAATACATCATTCAATTCTATGTTGTGAACTAAGAAATGCAAAAAGTTGAAAATACCAGACAACACAATTAGAATATAAAATATAGAGACACTAGTTTTTAAGAACCAAATAACAATTAATATAAATAAATCAATATTAATTCAGAGAGCAGGATCACTAAATCAAAAAGACCCTTATCATAGAAACCAGAACAAAATATGACCCATGAATTATTCGATTATATCCTTAGGTAGGCATAATCTCACCCTTTAAGGTTTAGTGAGGTAATCCATTACTGGGTACATTTTTGCATATACAGCGAAGGGCAAAACTGTGGGGATTATGGAAGAGAATCACTAAAATCCGATCCTTCATAACAGCCTTGATCCAGGTTCTGGGGGACACTTTTATAGGCTGTGGATTTGAACAAGTATTGAACTAACAATGGCAAGGCAAATGCTGATAGCACATCAAATCAAGGTGCTGGCAGGAGACGGGTAAGAAGAAAGTAAAAATTTTTTATACTTTACTTTGAATGTGGCATAGGTGGAGTCACGCAAACCATTGGGAATACTATTCCAGGTTATAACGCCTTTATATTTCAAGGAGTTCCGAGTTTTGCCCGTTGAAAAGCGGGGTACAAATAAATTGGATCTTGTCGAAGAGCGCGTATTATGTTCATGTGCGTTACTAAGCTTAACAAAATAATCGTCAAAAGCTGCAGGCAACTGGTGGTTGTGAAATAGATGCATTACTTTAGAGATTTCTAGTTTGTGGATGTCGGATAGTTTTAACACCTTGGTCTTATGGTATAGGGTGTTTATGTTAGAACGAAAAGGCGCCCTAGAGAGAACTCTAACGGCCCTATTCTGGAGAACCTCTAATTTACGCAAATTTGTCTGGGTAGCAGAGCCCCATGCAGCTATGGCATATTGAATGTGTGACTGGAATATGGCAAAATATACGGTTCGCAGGTTAATATCATGGACGTAATGCCGAAGCTTGCCCAGAATTCCCACAGATCTTGACAGTTTATTATGGATTTCAGTGATATGAGTGTTCCATTTTAGATGACTGTCAATATGGAGTCCGAGATATTTATGAGAAGGGACAACTTCAAGCGAAATACCATTAATTTTAACAGTAAAGTTGGCAAGTCTAGTGCGAGTTTTGGGACAGAATATCATCACCTTCGATTTATCAACATTCACTGTGAACTTATTACAAATCATCCAATCATGAACTTTGTTTATTTTAGTGTTCACTTTGGTTTGGAGCGAAGTTAAGTCTTTTGCACTGTGAAGCAGGCACGCATCGTCGGCAAAGAGTTTGGTCAGAAAATTTGAACTGTTAGAGAAGTCATTAATTGCGATCAAGAATCCAAGTGGTCCTAGTACACTACCTTGAGGAATTCCGCAATAGATGGGGAACACTGGAGACCTGTGAGAATCCACCTCCACAAATTGTGAACGACCGGACAGGTAATTAAATAATAGATTGCCTGCAGCACCTCGGAAACCATAATGTCTAAGCTTATGGGATAGAATTCTATGATTGACGGTATCAAAAGCTTTCTTCAAATCGAGAAAGATACAACAGACAAATTCTCCTTTGTCCAGTTTATCGAAAATGAAAGAGGTTAAATCAAGAATAGCGTGACTGGTGGAAGTATTAGTTTGAAAGCCAAATTGACATTTGTTAATTAGGTTGAAATTTGTACAAAATTTAAGGATTCTCTTATATAATAATTTTTCTAAAATTATACCTATAGAGGGTAGAATGGAAATGGGCCTGTAATTTGATGGATCATTTTTTTTACCACTTTTAAATATGGGAACCACTCTAGCAATCTTTAAAGAAGAAGGGAAAATGCCTAATGTAAAGGCTGAATTAAAAAAGTGGATTAGTGTAGGTGATATTATATCGGCAACTGTTCCTAGAAAGTGGGATGGAACACCATCGGGCCTAACTGCTTTACTCTTTTTCAGATTTAAAATTATTTGGATAATCTCCGTGGAAGAAGTGGGTTCGAGAAAAAAGGAGTTTTGCATTGGAGCACCCAAGAAGTCGGCGAATGATTTTGAGATATGTGGGATTTTATCTGCAAGATTCTTTCCGATTGTCGAGAAGTATTTATTAAAAACACTGGCAATCGTAACTGGGTCGGTCACTGAAGTACCGTTTTCGAGTTCCAATTCTGAGATGGATGTATTATCTATGGACTTGATCTTAATAATGTCGTTAATGGTTTGCCATGTGCGTTTAATATCACCTCGATTGCTTTCGAGGACACTATGGTAGTACATCTGCTTAGATCTCCTCAGCAAATGTGTTAACATATTTTTATACTTTTTGAAGTAGCTACGTTGGACTGCATTGCCCTTTAGAAACTTTTTTTTAAGCATAATATTTTTGTGTTTAATGGACTTACGAATTCCCCTGGTGATCCAAGGTTTATAAGAAAGTTTGTTTTCTTTGCGTGATAAGGGTCGTAATGGGGCATGTTTGTTGATTAAGCATTTCAGATGGCCAAGAAAAGTTTCAAAACAGCTATTAAAATTTTCTTCACAAAGATAAACGGTTGTATAGTTGTTACACATTGACTCAACTTCGGCTCTGAATAATTCGCTACAGAATTTTGTCATATCGCGCTTCATACGAATCTTTGTTTTTGTGATTAAATCAATACCTGAAATTGTGCACATGACCGGAAAGTGGTCAGTAAGGTCACTAAGTAGAATAAATGATGACGAACAATAGTTCACGGTATTTGTGTATATATGGTCTATAAGGGTGTGGGAGGAGGAGGTCACTCTAGTGGGTTTCGTAATTACTGGGAATGTATGATATGACATGAGCATATCAAAATATTTGGCAGTGGCATTATCATGGGTGTCAAGGAGGTAAATATTGAAATCACCTAATATGAAAAAGTTTTTTTTTGCCATTGTCAGTTTCTCGAGTACGCGATCCATTGCACCAGTAAAAGCAAGTACGTTATTTTTTGGATGGTTATAAATAACACCAATGATGAGGCTTTGGAAGTTTAAGTTGAAATTAGAACACTTGATTTCTACCCACATATCCTCACAGGAAGAAATGGATAATTTAAAATCGCAGATAATCTGGTAATCCAAATTGTTTTTTAAGTAAAATCCCACACCGCCCGCCTGAGTTGGAGAGGGTACATGGATAAAGGCATAACCCGGGATGTCGACATTATAAAACGCTACCTCACTTTTGATCCTGGTCTCGGTCAAAGCAATTATATGGGGAGGAGAATAGAACTTTGAATACAAATCAATTAAATCATCAACATATTTAGGAAGTGATCTGATGTTATGATGCACTAGAATAAGGTCAGATGGTGGGATCCTTGATGATACCTCATTGATATCTGTTAATTCGAGATATTGAGTCAGTGTTGAGTCTATGAAAGGGTTGAAAAAGTCTGATTTCCAATTTATATTGGGGGAACTAGCTATATCATGCATAGAAAATATTGGATTGAGTAAAGGTGGAAGTCTTCAGGGAATATAAGTTATAAACTATGAAATGTATAATAGTTGACCGGTATTTTATAACTAGAATGGGATTCATTAAGTGGAAAATTGCTAAAAAAGCCAAAATGGGACAAAAGGGAATTATACAATAAATGAAAATGTAGATAGTCCACTTATCTGATTTTTTGCAAATCATCTTCATTAGATATTGATAAGGTGTTAGTTTCTTTATTTTTTTTCACAAGAACCCTTCCACTGGATGTCCACAGAAAAGCGTATCCACATTGTCTTTTTAGAATTTTGGCTTGGTAAAATAGATTTCTATTTTTGTCTGTCAAGTTTTCGACAATGAAGGCTTTTGATAAGTTAGACACGGATGTAGTATTGCGAGCAGTTCTAATGAGATGGCGATTCTTAAGTATCTTGTTTCGGATCTTTCTGTTGGTGAACTTTGCAATTAGAGGTTTATGGATGTTTGAGTTCTGTGATGGGAAACGATGAGTAACAGAAATATCAGATGGCTTGATATCAACATGTATCATTTTCCCCACCTCCATTACCAGTTTATCTGTGTCCTCATTAGGAGTAGGAGCTAAACCATGAAATTCGAGGTTGTCGAGTCTAGAGCGCCTTTCTTGCTCCTCGACTTTATCAGTTGTATAAAATAACTCCTCCTCAAGCTCGTAAACTAGATCTTCCAGTTCACGAATTCTTTTGCAGCATTTTGAAAGGTTATCCTCCATTGATTTTTGCTTCGCAGATATCTCATCATACATCTCTGATTGGAATGTTTGAGACTCTTTAATTGAGGAAATATCTTGCTTTATTTCCTTTAAAGACTGCGTTTGCTCATCCATGCACTCCTTGAGGCCGGGGCTCAAAGGTAGGTATTCTGATGTGAGATTAGCAGGAGAAAAGTTATCTGCGAGGCATCTAGCAATTAAGGCAGGAAGTTGCAATTCAATATTTCTCTGGATTATTTCCTGAAGATTTGGTTGTAAGTTTGATCTGATGTGCTGATGTGGCATAGGGGTAATTGGAGAGAGGCCAGGATCTGGTAGGCTTCTACTCAATCTTGGTTTAGGCTTTGGCTTAGTGGTGTCATTGGAAGCCATGTTTGCGTTGGAGTTCGGCATGTCGTAAGATGTTCAAAGAGACGAAGATTGCAGAGTTAGACTATTCAGCTATTCTAAGGTAGATTTAAACCTAGATCTTAATCAAATAGCGAATAATGACTTGTCTTCATAGCTGTTAGGTCGTTTTGAGTGCAACTTTTTATTATGACTTCGCACAAACATCGTTCTTGGAGTTTTGAATGTTTGTTTACAAATTCGAACTGTAAAATTTCACGTTAGTTGCGTAAATAATATGTATCTCATTGAGGAATTGAAACAGAAGAAGTAGTTGGTGTAACCCTGCATTGGCGACTACTTTTGTTTGCTTTGATTTTCTTTGTTGTTTTCGTGAAAGCCGGAGCCTTTATTCTGTTTTGGAAAAGATGATATTGCCCATAAGTTGGCAGAGTTCTGTTAGGGACGGAGAGATGGGGTGAGAAATTTGACTCTGACTCCTATTGTAAAGCATTTTAACTCCAATTCTTAGGAAATCTAATTTTGCGAACAAAAACTATGAAACTTCGTTGAATGATACTGTGTTAGAGAATTGCTTTATAAAAAAAAATTTAAAATCTAGCTTCTTTTAACATCGTCAATAACAGGACGTTAGCACCCTATAGTTCTGCAGTTAGGTTACGTTTTTATTTAAACCTGACTTGTCCCAACCTAAGGAAAACAGAATAAAAAGAAAATCTGTGGCAAGGCAGGATAGCAAAAAACTGCCTATCTAAAAGCTAAGTTAACTTGGTGCCAGGGATGTCAAATTCGAAATTAATATTCGAATATCGTTTTTAATGTTTGTCGAATGTTGCGCTCAAAATTTTTCGCCGCGTCCACGTTTTGATTGAAAATATTTTTCAGTTATCTTATATTTTATAGTAACTGAAGATAGAAGTGTGCGTCGCCTCAATAAATTTTAGCCGGTTCAAATCAGCGACTTGAGATATTTATTATAACACGTTCAGGACATTTTTGATTGAAAATAATAAATAAATAAATACAAACCAAGAGTAAAACTTTAGACATCTTCGATAATCTTCTGAATTATCAATTGGTGATCTAAATATTTTAGACAGACTTTTGCAATCAAGAAAGCAGAATCTACAAAAACCAATGAATTATCCCCACTTTTGTAGATTCACAAATCATGGGTAAAACAACTTGACACCGTTACAAAGACTGAAGTCAGAGTGGTTGATAGTTTAGATTGGAAACATATAAAATGTCTGACCTATGAAAAAATACAGGGTACATGAATATTTGGCAGATATGAGAAGCATAAAATAAATTAAATGTATTGTCACACTCCAACTCTAAACAACGCTCTGGAAAAGTAATCACTGATGTATAGATAGCAAATAATATTCTCACTCTGCATGCATTGACAAAGTTTTCAAGACAAATTATTAGCAGCTCAAGTAGTGCAAAAGTCAGTAGGATTACAAACCGGCGCGAGACTAAACGAACAAAAAGAAAAAAATTTAAATATTGATACTTTTCCAGAAATCATGATCAACAACCTGCTGAATTGTTAGTTGTTCATCGATGTGTTTCATTCTTGTGAGCAAATCATGGGCCAAGTGAGGGTTAGGAATCAGTAAACAACCGGGATCAATATCTTGCGTAAAATAGCCAACTAAGCTGTTTGCGATAAGGTTGTTAGACCATAATTCATACAAGAACTGACCCAATTGAAGAATACGTGTAACATCACTGGATATGAAATGGTGAAATATTGTATTACTGCTATAAAGACTAATTTTCACAGTTTGCATGTCCAGTGAAAACAAAATATCCGATTCCAATTTCCCATGAACAATAGCATGTTTATGCAAATGTTGTAGACCACTAACTATCTGTTTTGCATGTACGAGAGCTAGTCTGGGATCAAAAGGAATATTGCCGTCCCTTCTTTCTTCATAATATTCACTAAGAGTTTGGAACTGGCATCTTTCAGTAGCAATAAAAGGAAAATTTCGTTCTTTCAACCAACCCCAAGCAAAGACAGAGATTACATTTGGATGTGGATGTTGCTGAAGAACTTTCGCTTTGTGAAGTAAGGTTTCATTCCCAGCAGAACACACCCATATAGCTAAAGGCTCTGCAATTGAATTAGAGAGATCCTGTTGACCTTCAAAAATTATGATTTCTCTTTCTTTACGAATCTGTTTGTCTCTATACCACCAGATGTCATCAGGTAATTGTTGGCGATCTGAGAATTTAAAAAAAAAAAAAAAAAAATCAACTGAAATGAATGACAGTTAAATGATTAAATTAAACATCATTATGTATAAAAATGCAAAACGCTTTCAGTCACCATAACACTGTATAAAAAGTGAAAAAAAAATTAATAAAAAACATTCGTATTATGTGTAAGTAACATGTATGGAACCGAATCGATGGATTTGAAATCAGAATTGAACCATGTTGGAGAAGATCGGTTGTGTGTTTGGGCATTTTCAATCGAATAACTAATTATGCAAATAAGTGCAGCCCCAGAATAGCAGTAGCAATTCCCTGACTATCAATGACAGAATAAATTTTAACACCGACTTAGTTTGAAATATGAACGAACATTTGTGATTACAAGATCAATTTATTCACTGAGTTCAGCGATGTTTGAACAAGCAATAGTGAATTCTTGAGTTGAATCAGATGCAAATACCCATAAAAAGACACATATTCGTTATTGTGTTTCAATATTTCGAACAGTAAGAATGCAAGGATTGATGAAATCAATCTATCTCACCTTTGGAGGTCAAAGCTGCATTTCTGTTTTTTTTTTTTTCTTCAAGATATTTTGCAAAGTTGAAATTATTAACAATCTTTGATAATGATGTTGCAACTTGTGAAGAATGACTAAAATTATGATGGATTAGTTTTAGTAGGAAAAGGTATTTGAATATCACAATCAAGAATTAACTTGTATTCATCTATTACTAATCTCTGCATCATAATAATAATGCTAAACATGAGTACATATAAAGCAGTTCATTCTAAGATAAATGTGATCAGAATTTTTATTTTAATATTATGTTATTTTAAACTTGTTTTGCATTCGGTATACAAATACTTTAGTTTTAGTAGGAAGAGCTATTTTAGGGTTACAACCAGGATTCACGTCTGTTCACCCTATTATTAACCTCTTCATGACAATTGTCATGTCAAACAAGAATAAATATTGAACAATCTAATATAAGTGAGATTTAGATTTCGACATTGTGTTATTTTTGATTTTGCTTTAGATTTAGTATTGTCTCATTTATACGAATAACTTTACGGTGAGAATTAATCTCAATAATTTCAAAATATATTGTTCGAAGACATTAACTGTAAAACAACAACGACAAAACATGACTGACCCAATACCAGTTCACATCATGAAACAGACAAGAGTTATGCTCGCAACGGAGATAATAATATTATTTTGTTTCTAATATCTTTTCTCCAAACAATGCTCTGGCTGGACAATCATTCTATTTGGACTGTGACAAAACAGGACCAGGTATTATTGCAACATGAATATACAAACCTTTTGGGTTTCTTTTTTGTTAAGAAATCTTATTTGAAAGTTACATTCTCAAAATGTGGAAGCAAAAGTTCATCATAGCTGCCTGTTTGAGGACTTTGTGAGCTGCCAGGTGGAGATTCTTTCTGTAGATCTCGGAATAGTAAACCTGAACAGAGAGACATTTCTTTTAGATAGCGCGCCTTTGGCAATCACAATAGCTTCAGGTGAGATGCTGAAATCCTTTGAATGAAAATGTAGAAAACTTCTCTACTAACAGATTAAAAATATCTGCATATATTCTATAGTTCAATGGCTCGATACCCAGCATATCTAATCGGAAAACTATTATATGCCCGAGTATCTGCGCTAGAACGCTCATATGAGACACTGTACTTTGGCCGGTAAAATTTAATACTGAAAGTGTTAATAACGCTCTCAGCGTTTTATATCGTATTGTGTCGCAGTGATAGAAGAAGAAAGTTTCAGCCATGACGCAAAGTGCGAATTATTTAAATAGCATCAATTTGAAAATGACGTGTCATATCTTTGTGAGGATGGTAAAACAACGTATACTCGATTTAAAAATGACAAACGATTAGTCTAGCACAGGAGTGGGCACCTTTTTGTTTGCCCATCTAGACTGACGGGCCATGTAAGTACGATGTAAAGAGTTACATTATATGAACATTGTTTACAGTGTTACAAAAGCAACAGTGGAAAACAATAATCCTCGTGCCCAAACTGAATTTATCCGCAATCTCAACAAATTCATTGAGCTATTTTTAACTAAAGCATCAAAATTTGGTTTCAGTTTGATTGTGGCAGCATCAGGCAAGCCAAATTCAATTACCTAGCGGACCGGATTTGGCCCACGGCCCGCACTTTGCCATGTCTGGTTTAGCATGTATTTTTTGTAACAGTAAAGATTTAGCTATAATAATGGTTGTGATAATGTTTTTTTGCAAAAAAACAGAAGATAACGTGGGAATAAAAATTAATTAGTTACAATTAATTCTTAACCCTCATATGCCCACCTACTACAATTTCAAAGTTGTTTTTTTACAAATTTTTGCGCATTATATCGCATAAAAAATATATGATTAAAGAAGTTTTTGTAGTTGTATAGCCAAATAGAACTTTAGCATACGTTTGTAGGGAGTCATTAGTGAATCTTCAGAGCCTAAAAGCTGATAACAAAACGATTTGTGAAATTGACTAATGCGAAATGACCTGGGGGAGCAGACCGTTGAAGATTGAACCCATAAATTCGTTCCTACCTTTTACATTTGGCGGAGCCATATATTGATGAGAAAGAATCTCGTTTATCATTGGACGTTTACGAGGAACAAACTGAAGCATCCATTCCAGTAAATCTTTTGCGACTTCTGCATCTGGAACTAGAAGTCCATCCAGGTTCAGGTTTTTGTGGTTTTTCATGAAATGATTCCATAAGTCTCTTTCATCGCCAAAGGGATGTTGGCCCTCACTCCATACATAGTAAACAATAACAGCCAGTGAATATATGTCAGTTTTTTGGGAAGTTGGAAATCCAGACACAAACGATTCAGGGGGTCTGTAACCGTCAGTACCGAGGCCTTTTCTGATGTAAACTGTTTGAGTCTTTGATTCTATGACTCTATCACTTATACCAAAATCACCAATTTTGATGACTTTCTGATCAAGGGATAAAAACACATTGTCGGGCTTAAGGTCTTTGTGCACCACAAGTTTATCATGAATGTATTGTATTCCAGTGAATAACTGTTTTGCAAAGTCAAGTGCAAGTGTAGGATCAAATGGGATTTCGGCCTTTTTTCTATTTTCCACAAAATTTCTCAAGTTATCTTGGTGACATTTGTCCATTGCAATGTAAATATATTTCATTAGACCTTGTTGGTATTCGTCAGAATGAATAGCAGAGACTACATGAGTGTGAGGGTTCAGTAGGAGAAGAATTTTTGCCTCTTCCACTCTTTGTTTGTTGTATTGAACAAATTTTATTGCGATCGGACGAGTTCCATAAGTTGCACTCGATATTTCTCCTTCATATACTTCACCGTGATTTGAATTTTTTTTATTCCGAAACAGCAAAATAGAATCGGAGAGTTTGATCGAATCTGGAAAAGAGAGAGAAAAAATATAAAAATAAGAATTAAAATATTTTCGACATAAATTATTGCTAAAACCACGAACCAGGTAAAATTTGAAGATGGAAATATCGCAATATGCTAGCTGCTCCTCAACCTCCTAGACAAGTAGCTGGAAGCACCCATTACTGATCGAAAGGTTGCGGGTTCAAAACGACACAAAGTTATTGCGAGCAAGAAATAAAAATACAAACCAACCTTCACTATCTTCAGGTTCCTCATTTGCCTCCATTTTCAGATTTCTCTCAGATTTGTTAAGTCTGCAGTTTGGTCAATTCAAACCAAAATAAATGAAACCAAGTTACTGAAACCCATCTACTAAAAAATGAAACATCAATATTGAATGAAAAACAAGTTTAGGAAGTCAAAATGAAAGTAAATATTTCATTAGCCGTATTTCAGAATGAGGAATTGATTTTCGAATTGTAGATTAATGCTCCCTTTAATTAAAAAGATCTTCTTGGTTATGACTTGTTCTGAACAACAATGTGAAACTTATTATTGAAATATTTGGTCAAAAATCAGTGCAGCTGTATATTTACGAGAAAAAAATACTTATGATTTTTACTGTTTCTGGGTTAGTTATATCATAGGTTTATAAGCTTGTCTTTCTTAATAGCAGCGAAACATCCCATAAAAATTGGTGGAATTTTGATAAAAAAGCTTTGTCCTCGTTTTTGCATATTTTCATGAAACGCTCTCTTAAGAACTCTAGGAATTCCTCAGTCATAGCCTAATAAATAAATCTACAATTTTCATAGTCTTGACCATTGCCAAACGACCTTACCAAAGAAATGCAATTATCGCAGGCATACAAGTCAGTCTAGCTCTGGGGTTCCCAAGCTTTTTTCAGGACGACCCCAAAGACAACTTTCAAGTGTCCAGTGCGACCCCAGGTTGATATATATATATTTAATGAAACTTCTCAAGCTTTTTCCACTGGACTTTTGAGTTTGGTCATGTGGTGGTATTAAGTAAAATAAGCTAAAACCAAACAATGATGTCACAATTAGCATCTACATTTTCTATAGCATAAGCATAGAGCGTTGCCTATGGACCTGTTTTATAGTAAGCCTTGGTACAAACTGCTAAATTTAACATGGTTTGTCAAATCTTGTTGTTTTGTACATTCATCCTCCACTATACCTCAGTGACCCCACCGACCCCATGACCTGTTTGCGGCCCCACCTACTTATCACTCCGACCCAATTCGAGGTCGCGACCCCTGGTTTGGGAACCCCTGGTCTAGCTGGTGAATAAACTTTTTCTCCTAACATTTTTTAATGCTCCCGATAGCAAATCTTGATCCACATAGATTGATTACAATGTTTTCAATATTTTTCCAGAAAGTCAATTCTAAGAGTGGTAGTTATGTTCAATAAAACTCAACTTGGACATACTTATACTCTTTTTGTCATAGCACATGATCGGCGACGACAATGCATTTCGGAAGAAGCTAAATCAAGTTTGCTATTCCACACTGTATTTTCTAACATTAATACGTGCGAACCTAAACACACAACTCTTCAGCTGCCAAAGCTTGAAGTAACTATATCGAAACGCGAGTCGTAACTCGGTCTTCCGTGCAAAATAGATTGTTAAATTTACTGTGATTGTAAGTGTGATATCGATGCCAGGATAGCAAATGATAGTGAAGTTCCCGCAATGATTAGATGCGATATACTATGATACTTTGTTTACGGGATTCATACCATAATCCAGAGCGGTCCAAACCCAGTCCCGCTTCATTATCTATGGCCCGCGTCGTATTTGCTGGGGGATAATGAAAAAATCGCACTTTGTGTTGTTTCATCAAAAAATAAAGAAGAAAAATTTACTGACATATCGTTACATCACTAATGTCACTGAATTGACTTGTGTTGTGGCAAGCTGAGGCAACTAGCGAAGTTCAATGTTGTGCTTGGCTAACCTATAATGTTAACTGGCTTTCTGTCTTTTTGGTTGGGAATATAAGCTAACAATATAGACATCATAGAAAAATGAAAATCGAATGAGGAATATATTAGCCTATGCCTGATAACTAAATATTAATTTTTGGACGAACAATATAATTCCTACCGGTGTTTTTCTGCAACCAGCCTTAACAGTATTACAAAAACTGTTGTATATATGTCAGAAAATTTAGTAATTACCATCCTGTATCTCACATTTGGTAATCAATCAATCTGGAGTGTTTGTAAGTTATTCTATAAACATGTGATTGAGAATAAAGCTGAGCAATTCAAACAGATTTTTAACTGGATATGAGAGGGGAAATACCACAATACTTTGGAAGCACTTGAAATTTTACACTAAATGTAGATACATATAGAAAGACTTTTACACGTTTTAGTGAAGTTTTTTGTGGTGTGCATGCATGCGAATATAAAAAGGGAAAATATATTAAATCGGAGGCAACCTACGTCGGCTCAAATCAGGGCCGGGTTAATCGTTTAGGCGAATCTCGGTGTCAATTGAGGGGATGAGCCGTTACATTAAAACAACTCATACTCATTGCAACTACTCGACATATCTTTGGATTTGCCAGTATATCTTACTATTTCCCATACTACCTCTGATTTTCACATCAGTAAGCACCGATATTAAGCGTGTTTGTTCCTCACTGTGTTTTCTGAAGATGATTGTCTATGGGTTATGAAAGGACTCACATATCGTCACGCTAATAACCGAATTGCGTAAGTCATTTTTGGCGATTTTGAGTTTTTTATAAAATAGGTATTTATGTAATGCTGCGCACCTGTCTGTTAACTCAGATTTTATTTTAGGAATTCCGAAACCCATAAAAATGGAGATTTAATATGACATGCACATTTGTGTAATTGTCTCGTCATAATGAATTATCATTGTTACCGCAGTACTATTGTGACGTCACAAAGGCAAAATAACCTCGGCGAAGTATTTTCGAGTTTTTGCATCTCGGATTCTAGCTTAGCGCGTATTAATTTGAATTTTTACTACAGTATAGGAAGACGTTCACTTGTGATATTCAATGTCCGAGTCCAATTTACCTTGGTTGGCTTTTATATTGGGTGCATTGTTGTTTTATTCTTTATATTTAATCTTAGTCTTATTTCGGTGGGTTTGCAGAACGATTTATATTGATGAAATATATATTTTTAAACATAAAAAATAATGTAATTGAAACTGATTAGCTATTTTGGGGATTAGACATTGTAGATACTGAGAATTACATTCGTTTTTTGAAATGTTAAGTTTTCAGGACTGGTGCATATAGTGAAGTTGCAAAATTGCGTATGTCCCAAGTCATAGACACATTTCTGCCTAAGTCACAGTGCGTCATTATGACGTCACTTAACTTCGTCATACAAACTAACCTAAATCCGGCTACGATCAAAAAATTGAACTATGGCAAATTATTGACTCTCAATTGCATAACAAAATCATTAGGAAGTTTTTTACGTTTTTCTCAAAACTGCTAAAAATGACTTACGCAATTCGGTTATTAGCGTGACGATATATACCCAATCAAACGGCTCAGTTTTCAAAGCTTGAATACACTATATCGAAGTTGGGGGGGGGGGCGGTCGTAACTCGATCGTCCGTGCAAAATAAATTGTCAAATTTACTGTGATTGTAGTGTGATATCGATGCCAGAATAACAAGTAATGGTGAGGTTGATCAATCTTTTGATGCAATGTACAACGATACTTTGTTTACAGGGTTCATATACTAATCAAGCACAATTTTTTGAATTGTTTGGGCTTCAAATTTAGCGCTAAAACAAGCTGCACTATCCGATGAAAACTACTGATGTGAACAAACAATGTTTCAAACGTCGATCGACTTTTCGTTGAGCGCTATTTTGTATAAGAAATAACACGGAATCTTTTTGTTATGGATATTGTTTTTAGAGATAACGTACAACGCTTTATAAAAAAAAATGTAATATTATATCTTCTCTCTCGCTATTTTAAATTTACAGGCCCATCTGATTGTCTTATGTAGAATTTTTTTTCTCAATTAGGAGCCTGTTTTAAAACATGGGCTTGTTTGAAATCAATTTTTTTTTTTTTGTATCTTCCGTATTTTTATTGGAACACCCCTTGCATCGCAGGAAACTATGCCAAAATGTTGCGTTTGTAGCAACTGTAGCAGTTCATTACAGGACCCCAGATAAGCAGATACATAAAACACTACAGCGCGCATATACTAATTATTGGACACGTAGTGGACATAACGATCGTTTCAAAATTTTGTTGTGTTTGTTATTATTTGTCTCCGTCAACACGTTTTGAAGAAATCGCTTTTCTCTTCGAATACTGGACCAATTGCTTTGAAATTTTCAGTGGTTAAAGATAAAAATTTTCTCCAGAAGGCTATCACTTTTTTCTCGCTATAACGTCATCAAAATTATGTGACTCTACGTGTCCATATATTTGAGCATAGCTCCCTTGTTTCAAAAATGGCAAGACAAATGGGCAAAAGAATAGTATTATGCGTGATTTTTAAAGTCGCTCAGAACGAGCCACCTCATAAGCAGAAACTCGTATAGCAAGCTGCGTTTTGCAGTCCCATACTTATGGGAATTATTTATTGTGTTTGGTCAAGCGGTAGGTGAATTTGGCAGATCAAGTTACCAGACAAGCAGAAGTTTCTATTCGTGTAATATACACACGTTTTTTGTTCGGACTTTTAAACTTTCGCTCAGAACTAAGTCAAAGACAACAGAAACGGCCTTATTAGGTTGAACTTAGCAGCGCCACACTTACATATACAAATTTCTTTCAAGGGATCCAATACAGTACAACATTTTTTCAGATTTATTTAACATATTTAACCCTCCGTATATGACTCTTGATAATCAGATACGCAATGATTCAGTGATTTCCAAACTGAACCATTGTAAGTGTTTGTTTTTCATTGAATTTTTTTAAAACTAAAATTAATAGATCTTTTTTACAACTTTTGCAAAAATGTGAGATTTCAGGAAAACACCCCGTCACGATTTATAATAAAAATAATAATTATCCAATTATGATTAGGGATAGGAAGGAATTGGAAGGAAGGTTAGGAATGATTTGGAAATTTGAATCTTCCATGCAGACTGCATTCCCTAACCCTGACTAGATAATTAGGGATAGGACTACATTTTTTTTAATTTTTAACATTTGCGGGCGTATTTTTTTGGCACTTTTCATTGTGACCTCAGGACTCGATTTTATGACTCATTCTAACCGATGATTACTTAATCGATATATATAAATATATGCTTAAATAGTAGTGAGATATTCATAACTTGATCAGGGCTAACTATATCTGCAACCAGTACCAGTTGTAATTGTATTTGAAATAACCTTTGTACCGCAGTGAAACTATGACAAAAAGTTGCATTGTGCAGCTGCACACGCTGCTGGTACAATACTTTGAAACATGTAAGAAAATTTGGCTTCAACTTCCACTCTTTTCGCGCAGCTTCAATGCCAATTTAGTACTACACCAAAGTAACAAAATTATCCGAGATATCAGGGAAGCGCTTTAAGTTAATCTTGCGAGAAAAATCATGAAACATAGACACTTACTACAATCCAAAAGCAGTTGAAACAGGGGCTCACCACCTAAATACGGCATGAATAGTGCGAATATAATAAGGAGACTATATTGAATCAGCGGCTATCTAGAGAGCGTTTGCACTGGATGCGACGCGACGCGGCATGCGCCCGAGATCGCTCTCCATAGTTTCAAATAAAGCCGTTTACACACAAAGCGTCGCGGTTAGAGGCGGCACGCGGAGTCGCTTCAGTTTCTCTCGGCGAGCGCGGCGCTTTTGGTCGAGCGACACATTTTTTCACATTCATATATTATTTTTGTAAATCATAGCTGACAAAGTATTGTCTCCTCTAACTGTTCAAAGTTATTACACTCTATGACCAGTTTGCTTTCGTGTGGGGGTTGCAATGGTATTTAGTTAGCACTATACTCTACATTGAATGAAGATTCTATTTGGCATACGCAAGGTGGTGCATTGTAAAGAATTATCCACAATTTCCGAAATGGACGACTGCTTATGTCCAAGCACAAATGTATTGAATAGGCGATGTAGCAAATACATGGTTTAATTTTATTTAACAATTTAAGTCGAATCGACCCGAATTAGGGCCGGATTCATACAATGAAGGGCTCATGTATTATGATACCACGGGTGCATTTTAATTTTAGCTTCAGGCAAAAAACGCCATAGCACCGGAAAACCCGACATCATCATACTCGTTCTAGTGACATCTGGCATAGTAAAAAGTATATATAATAATAATTACAGTCTCTGTTGCTCAGATGTATTTGTATGTATATATATATAGTTATATATCAACATTTTTTTTTTCTTCTAAAACAAAGGCATTATTACAGTAAAAACTGTTCAATTGCTTTAAATTAGTGTAATTTAAGGTTAAAGGGATATAATTTTTTAAAGCTAACCAAATTCAATTATTCGACCCTATTTCATTTTTTAAAACAGTAAATATGGGAACATAAATGAGAAATATGAAGTCTATAAAGCCCTAAACTGACATTATTCTGGAACGAGGCTATACATTTTTATGTCATGGGTATTGTTTTTACAACGTATAGCGCTGTAGTATAACTTCAATTTCAAAAGTGCTAATTACATTGCACAAAACTCAACTTTAACATTCTATTACTTTATTGTAATAGAACATGATAGGCGACACCATTGAATTTTGGAAAGGACTTCACTGTATTTCCTTCCTTTCTTCACTGAATCTTACTATATTCCACTACCTTTGATTATCACAAGAGTAAGCAGCGATATTACGCTCGCTATTCCGCGCTGTGTTTTCTGAGAATGGTTGTTTATGCGTTATGAAATGACTTACGTACGAACCAGAATACACGACTCAGCTTTCAAAGCTTGAATACACTATAGCTAAGAAGGGGGTCGTAACTCGATCGTCCGTACAAAATAAATTGGTAAATTTACTGTTATTGTAGTGTGATATCGATGGCAAGATACCAAGTAATGGTAAAGTTCCCGCAGTGTTTTGATGCGATCCACCATACTTTTTGAATTGTTTGAAATTTTTTTTTACCGTAAACATGACCGCACCATCGGATTAAATTTACCGACGTGTTCAAACAATGTTTCAATACCTTTTACCGATCGCTTGTTGAGCGCTATTGGGTATAAAAGTAATACGACGTCCTTTTGTTATGGGTATTGTTTTTGGTGACGACGTAAAACGCCCTCTTTGGAAAGGGTAATGCTATATTACAGGCTACGGCCATCGCAATTTTAAATTAACAAGCCCATCTGCCTGTCTTATGTAGGGTTTTGTTTGTTATCAATTTAAACAAAACAGCCAGTTTTAAATCAAGTTTTTTATTAAAATATTTTTGTTGATTTGTTATCCTTACAAAATTTCACTATAGCAAGGTGAATAAATTTTCTCACTTTTGGTCTACTGAACAATTTCAACAATCCCAACTATTTAAGCGTTTATTTAAACGTAAGTGTTCAAAGTACAACAGCCCGAAAGTTTAATACTATCGTGTGTTTTGTTGCCTTATTTAATTGGGCTTGTGTGTGTGCGTGCTGGCGGGCAGGCACATGAGATTCTTCTCATGTTTTAAACTTTTTTAGGCGCTCCCGAAGTATGTGCACCAAGATGGCGCACAACCTGAACCCTAACCTGATACACATACTATGTTCAGGTTGTGCGCCATCTTGGTGTACATACTTATGGAGGTCCCTTTTTTATAGGTTTTGCTTGCTCTCCAGAATTCTCCATTTTTAATTTATGTTTGTTATGGAGTTTTCAAAATAAACTATCTATGTCTCTTACCTTTTTTTTTATCAAGCGACATGCTTCCAATTGGTGTGAGCATCAGTACTATATAGATAGACGATGGAATCAAGTCTGACTGCGGTTGAATCAAGTTTTTACTGGGACTACAGGTTAAGAAAAGTTTTGACTCCAACTCAATTTTAAAAAAATAACTTCGATTCGAGCTATGATCACTTGGAAAGCAACTAGTTGGATAAATAAATAGCAAATATGAGTTACGGCCTGCCTTCATCGTAAAAATGTCCTGTTGGTGTGGTCCCTGTTACAAAGGTCAATCAGAGAGACATTGAAGGAACGAAGACGCACAAAGGCCATTATGGTGACCAATGGGATCGACATTGCGTGAAGGTTTAATAGTTAATCTCAACTTAATAAGTGTTTGTTGGACACGAAATGGACATATGGATCGTGTTTTGTTATTATGTCGTTGTTCTTGTTGTTAAAATTTAACTTCTTGTCACACACGCAAAAATCGCTTGTACTACTGGACCATCTGATGTTTCATCGAAAATGCGCTGTATAATTTTTATTCGTGGGAACAAATTTGTATGACATCGTTATGACCGTCTTCCATGTGTTCATGACATTGTGAAGGCTGGTATTAGTAGTGTATTGTTACATTTCGCATACCCGTATCCAGTGGTGAGATTCAAATATTTTGTCAGCCGGTTCCATCACAAAAGACATATTTTTTAGCCGGTTCTGTTACAAAAAGTCATATATTTTAGCAAATAAACTGATTATTTTTAATTACTTCTCAATTAGCATTCCAAAATAATGGTTAAGTAAGCATCATTATGTCAAAAATAGCATCGAAATTTTTGATGATGTTGAGGATTGTCTATATTGCTGTATATATTATATACTCGTTGATAATGAACTGAAAAACCTGAAGGTGTATGATCTACTGAAAACGCATGCTTGAATGTTGATATTCTATAGAAAAAGAATGCTGTTATTCTATAATGAAAATAAACACAAAAAATCTTCATCAGAGAAAAAAAATTTTTTAGAAATTTTAGCAGTTTTTACTTCAAACATTTTTAACCGGTTCGCTGATCTGGTAAAATTCCGTGAGACGTTTCTATAGAACCGGTGCGAACCGGCTGAATTCCATCAATGCCCGTATCCTGTATAGCTTACCCGTTGTTGCATAATTATCTCCCACGGGATTCGAACCCACTCAGAGTATGTTGAATTGTTCCGCACGAATCTTGCAAACACAATCAAATCGCAACAATGAAGCCCATAAAATATGACCCTACGAGTGTCGTTGTCCAACATCCTTGTCCTTGGCAGGAAGGAGTCAGTCTCGGATTAATGAAATAATTAAATACTCTGCTTCCAATGTATGCTGAATTTACGTCGATGAAAAAATTGAAAAACAATTATTACATTATAGTGAGGGTGTGCAACCTTTATTATAGAAGGGCCAGATACAAGTAACTGGGTAAAACCGCCGACCCCATCTTTATTTGAGATAGCTTTTCTAGTAGTTGAACGCACAAAAAATTGTTTCTTTTTATTATTGATCTTACGGCATTATTAGAGGTCCTTGAAGAAAATTTTTATTCAGATTTATTGTCACACCGACTCTGAACAGTTTCAGTGAGAAACACGCTTTATATTATAAAGTTTATAACATCATGTATTTTGGTAGCTAGTTTTGCTGATATGACAGTGACATTCAGGTACTGGTATAGGCTTTGCGACGCAAAAGAATTGGAATTGCTCGCATGTAACAGGTTACCTACACTGAAAACTCGTTTCGCATTTGGTCCTCGGGCCGCAGTTTGCACACCCCTGCATTATAGTATGCATTTCTTGTGCATATGACCCTTCTGGTATTATAATCAAGCAATATATCCTAGGCTTTCGGGTGCAATATATTCTAAGCTTTCGGTGTTTTGTGTGCTTTTATTATTATTATTTTTTAGGTGGGTGGTACTTGAAAGCTTTTTAACTTTATTTTAAATGCTAGCCTCCCAAGTATCTCGGAATTTTGTTTGACTGTTCACTTCGTGTGTTGTTTATTTCAGGGAACCGAAATAGAATGATTGATTGGAAAAATGATTTTCGTTATTGATTTTGTGGAAAAAGTATAAAACGAGAATTACCGCTCACGAAAAAAGAGAATAGGGAGCTTTTTCCGCGCAAGACTACCTCATCCCGCGAAGGCACCGAGATCAATCGCAATCAATCAATCTCCGGGTGTTCGGATATGGTTTGATTAGCCTCCTTTTTTATGTACTTTTGTTAAAAAATATGTTCGGTGGGTTCGTTTTGTTGATATTCTAGGCCGCGAGCCGAGGCCATTTATCTTTCAGTTTCGTAGCGCACATTAGGTAACTACCTGAAAATGATTTTAAAATGTTCCTTAGAAATTTAGTAACAAATATTGCCTTGTTCCCACTTCCAAAAGTTGCACGTTTCACAGAAAAGACGCTTTTACTACAATAAATATGTGTTACCATCTGTCCTATTTTCTCTGCTTTTCCGGTATCATGGGCCAATGAACGCCGACTTCTGCACGACGTAACAGTCAAGTTAGTCAGCTGTAGGTGGATCCCCAGTGGTCGGATGAATATCAGATGTACTACTACTGCTCGCTTTTGCGTTGAGTAGCCTTTCCATAGTTTTTTTCAGTTACCGGTAATATTTGTTCAGTTATTCTAAGGAGGTGTTGAAAAGTATAAGTAAGATATTAAACACTTGTATATACTTACCATAAATAGCAATTTTAGTTGAGCACTAGCTCATAAGACGTTGTTAAATAGGTGCCGTTACGGTGCGGTAACTCCAAAGAAGGCTAGACCTAGAATAATATGTCACAAACAACGATATTTTCTGGCTTGCATGAAATGTTTATGATTAATTTAATGACTCTTCTTGACTATTCAGCAGACTTATACTACTATATAGGACACAGCATATTTGGAAAAAGAAATTATTGGCTGTTTCTGTAATGCACGGTTGTGTGAAAGAGAAGAAAATAATCAATTTTACTAATGTCGGTTGGTCTAAATCTGAATTCATAAGGTCGACAAGAACCTGGGAAGCAATGATAAGTTATGCCGGAGTGGAAAGAAAGTAGCATTGGAAACGATTGAGAGGTGAGAAATCAAGTTGTAGACAGACAGTTGATGTTTTAAAATATAGTCTATAGTCCATACCGTACATCCACTGTCATAGGGCATTTCGGACTGTGATATATCAAAATTTAGTGTAGATATAGTCTAGTAATGGTATGCAAACACTGCTGGACTGTAGTACATGCAATGAGCATATATACGCTCATTGAGTACATCAGATAAAATGCATTATGTATTCAAGGTATTAGTTAGTATTTAGTGGTATTTTTACACTCATGCTGTTCCAAATATAATTTTCTTCCTCATTTTAGATACTGTACTACAAAAGAAAACGGCAATGTTCCACCAATCCGACCCAACGCAGGCTTTAATCCCTGCTGCTATCAGTGCTATAAAATGGATTAAACAAGAAGTCTCGAAGCGTAAAGGTTATATGAGAATCATAATAGTTGCAAACAGCTTAGATGGGCTATTCATATTGAAATACTTTAGCACTTTTCTGCAATTGGAACTGCCCATCAAATTCATGTTGGAGACTTTATTGAGGTTTTCAATTCATTTTTTCCCTCAACTATGAAGATCTTTTGAGGTTAACGAGGCATTAATAAATAAAGCTGAGGAATTTGGAGAGAATGTGAAGAATGTAAATGATACCAGGGCACATCTATTTAACACTGTCAAACATAAGGATTATACTCTCCACCCAACAATGATTCACTGAAGAAGCATGTGGCTCTCAAATCAGTTCTTGAGTTGGCAAACTGCAAGTGTAAGAAAAATAGTCAAAATAATTTATGAAAGTGTGCCAAAATCAACTTAAATTGCACAGATTTTTGTTTTTGTATTGACTGCAAAAATCACAGTACACTTATAGAGGAAAAGAGATAGTGGATTTTGAAAACAATTCAGAAGAAAGTGAATTAGATATTACAGTTGATTTAATAAGTATCATTTATTTGTGTTTTTTTTCGGACATTTGTTAGTGTCGTAGTCCTGTTTCTAGAAATATTATTGTCTTTGTTCAAATACATAACCACATAAACTAAAAAAATATTAGTTCTAAATTGTAATATTTCTGTTCACTATGTCATGTACATATTGTACATTCATTTAATTTTCTTGACTTTTGCGGTAAATTTCTAAGTGAGAAATAACTGATTTATTTGTGTTTTCGTGCTCACGATGTTATTTGTGACTTCATTGCTTAAAAATATATAGTTTGATAGCTTCTATAAAATGGATGTAGCTTTTTATGCTGTTCTTGTTGTAAACTGCTTGTGGTTATTACATAAAATTTATTCGCAAATGTGAATCAGCGTTGTTGGTGTCGCTGCTTTCGAGGTCACTCCCGACTCCCGTCACACAATTGAAGTATTTTTTGTTGTTGGTTACATGTATGCCATATTTTTCGTAATCTACCTAATAAATTATGATTGACTGATCAAGTCCGATTTTGGTCAGGCAAAACATTACAGGAATACATTTGTGTTAGTCAGCTGTAGGGCTCTCGAATTGCATAGTTCTTATGTATGTGTTGTAAACTTATGGTTATTGAATTTCCGGGAACCTCTTATATTCAATTTCGCACCAGGATTGTGGAACAAGCTGTAATGCGTTCATTATGTTCGTTTTCACACAAAACTGAAGAATTTATTTAGTTACCAGATGTGCGCTACGAAGCTCATTTTCTGGGCGTTTTCATGGCTTCGTCTCACGGCCCATATTCGTGGTAAGGATCTACAAGTGTTTAATAACTTACTTATACATTTTTCAACAACGTCTTAGCATAACTTAACTAATAATAACTAAACAGGGCTATGGAAAGCCTGCCCAACTCAGCGCAAGGTCGAGCAGTAATAACTAATATTCATCCCCTCGCTAACAGCTGGTTTAATTCAATTGTTACGTCATGCAGAAGTCATTGTTCCTTGCCGAAAATGTAGAGAATATAGGACAGATCGTAGCACATATTTCTTGTAGTAAAAGCGTCTTTTCCGTAAAACGTGCAACTTTTGGAAGTGGGAACAAGGCAATATTTGTTACTAAATTTTTAAGGAACATTTTAAAATCATTTTCAGGTAGTTACCTGATGTGCGCTACGAAACTCACTTTCTAGGCGTTTTTCAGGGCCTCGGCTCGCGGCCTATTCCGTCATTTTTTACACTGTCTCTAAATTAAGGGGCCTAAGAATACTGGATAGGCAATAGCTACTGAGGTTTCAATAAATTTATCAGTGTGATAAATCACGCCATTCATATCAGTACATACTTGTTGTATATATTCGACTTCAGTGGATGCAAATTTATATCTAAAGTAGACATAGTCAATTCGGTCACAGGGTATAATTTCGAATACCGTAAATGCTCGTTTTAACGCCCGGTCTTGATTAAGGGCCCGTTTGAATAGCCGCCCGTGTGAACAGGACATAAAAATAAATAAGGGCCGGTGCTTGAATACCCGCCCGTTGTAAAAGGTTTTTTTTGTGGATTTGTACCTGCGGTGCGTAGAAAAAGTCAAAATTTTCATTATTCTCTTTTAAATCATACTTGAGAACTGGAAATGACAATATACGGTATTATTTATTGTAACGATCGATCTTATCTACCGGTATTTTTGTGTGTAATTTTACTTTAAAAATAACAAGCGCCCCTGCTTGAATAAGGGCCGGTTTGAATAAGGTCCCGGTTAGTGAGTATGTTTAAATAAATAAGCGCCCGGGCTATTAAACGAGCAAATACGGTAATTGTTTTTTTGGAGAACGACTCGGATTTTTATCCGGATTCTTGCGGATTTTTAAAGTTCGGTAATTTGACTCCGCTCATCTTTGATAACGATTCGCGCGTTATTTTGCGCCGTGGCTTTTGGCTTGCATATCTGATGCCGTACCCTCAACGTTTTTCTGTTTTGTAATTTTGCATCTGACATTGTGGTTCCGCAATTATTATTATTATATAAACCATATATACGGTATCGATATTAAATAGGCCGACTTTATAAAAGCGAATCATAAAATAAAACTAACAGACATTCACTGACTGAGGTACCGTAGGCGTATCGGTCAGCAGGTAACTGAATATAGTCACGAATGGCCGGTACCGGTACGGTTCTATGGTAGTATCGTTATCGTAAGGTCTGAAGGGACGGTACCGGTACCTATTGCAAAATGGTCAATGTGAATAAATTAAAATAATTGTTTAATTATAATGCGGCCTTCTGTCTGTCTGTGTTTTTTGCCATTTTGTGGATTGTTCATTTACAAGTGCAGAAGTGTAAATTGATAGGAATCTTATATTTCTGAATTTACTAAAAACAAGTGAAAGAAATGTATTATTGTTATATGAGCACATTGATGATTAATACATACTGTAGGTCAATCATGACGTACCGTAAAACCGGCTAACTTCGGATGATTTCACTATATTTTGAACAATATCTCCGCCGCATGTTGTTCAACTGAAGCCAAATTTGGAATATAATACATTGTGGCTATTCTCGTCTTGATAAAGTCGGTTCCATATCCATCAAAGCCTTTTTTCATTGAAATTATTGTCTTTATTCGTCTATTCTAAAATTATCTAACTTCGGATGGCCACTTTTCTCTTTGCGTCAACTCGTCGTGAGAGAGAAATGTCTGCGTAAGCAATGACGCGTGACAACGTCGCTGAATAGACCTTACGCCGCCACGACCCGTCTTGCGTGTTGCATTCTGACGTTTGTACGTGACGTTACTCTTGCCGCTTCGCGAAACTTAACTATTTATTCTTGTGTCCTTTATTATAACTCGTATATATTTCACTAACTACTCCTAATTTATTGCAAAATGCTAGTTCGTTCTTTTATGATCGTTTATTTTCAATGCAAGAAAAGGATTAACAAAAAAAAAAAAAACGGAAGAATTGAAAGTACCTAACACCGGTGTAGGTTGAAATTGAAATGCAATATGGAACAAGTAAAGAATGAACAAAAATTAGACAATTAAAAATAAACGGATGAATCGAATGAAACACTGGCAAAAGTAAAAATTGAAATCAAAAAGCAATATGGAACAAGTAAGGTATGAACAAAAATTCGACAGTTGAAAATAAACAGATGAATTGAAGGAAACGCTGGCAAAATCAAGAATTGTAATCATTTCCACATGGGTTAGTGACTAGGATCATGGATAAGCATAATTTTTAAATTTCACAAAACTGGGCGCCGCGATGTCTGACGTTCAAATGTCGCAGCGAGTAACGCACAAGCTACGCAAAGTGACGTCGGCTACGAAGAGAGAGAAAGGGATTTGCGTCGTTGACGTCACGCTGTACGTAATCATCAAAACGTCAATATTTTGATGTAATTTTTAAATCAAAATAATCGATTTCACTCGAATCTCGTACGACACCTTGTGATCACTGTATTTTTTTGTATACATTGTGTACGCTCTCTAGCGCTTGGCGGTGATTTGACGAAGGTAGCGTCTGTAGAAGTCACGATTTGAGCCGCTCGAAAAAACGGTGTCATTTTTTTGGTAAAATATGATTTTTTGAATGATAAAAAATCAAATCGAGCGATTGGAGGCTACGGCAGATTCAGATATGTAAGGCCTTACTATAGAAACCGACAGAAGCGCAATACGACGAAATTTAGTTGAGATATGAATGATTGAAAATTTCATCCGAAGTTACAAGGCATCCGAAGTTAGCCGGTTTTACGGTACATATGTAAGTTTCTATGCAACGCCAAGTAGGTATGCTTAATATCCTGTGAAAGCTAATTCAATTTTATAATTTGTACATCCAGACATCATTTTCATTAGATGGAGATGTATGAGACATACCGTAGGTGGTAAATAGGAAAACCCAAGATAAGAGCTTGGTGTTTTCTTTATTCTTTGTCTAATTTTTGTTCTCTGGTTACATTTTTTATGCTAAATGGTATACCGTATTTTCAGGCGAATAAGTCCACCCGATAAATAAGATGAGGTTCGTTTTTAAACCCGAAAAAATGGGTTTTTGCATATAATCTCCCAATGAGACGAGAAGTGAAATCACATCAAAATCGGAATCTAAAATTATCATGCAATGGCTTCTGAGCGGTCGCGCCGTTTGCGCATTTGTTCAAATAGCCCATAATGATATTTTCATGTTGCGTAATATTCAATCCACGACAACTACAGGATTTCAGACTGCCTTTCAATTTTAATATAATTGTGCTCAACGTAACCTGCGATTGGCAATCTGCGGACATAATAATGTGAGATAAACCGCCTGATAATTTTAGTTTGCATACATATTTTTGCGCTCTTGCGAGTTTGTTATCGTCGTTATAAAAATCTCAAGATCTGCTATAAAATCCCAGGAAGTACACTTAAGGACAAAAAATATACATATAAAGTGTATATTATATCAAACATACATCTTCATCACCTCGAAATCTCCACGAAATGAAACGTGTTGCCTCATTAATTTAATTGTGATCAACTTAATCTGCGATTGCGACAACATTAATAGTATCACTATTCCAAAATATCAACGCAATCCGTGGAAATGGACATGTACGATTATTTGTTGTTTTGATTCGTATTTATTCCAATTAAAAACATCGCTGTTGCTGCAACACTTATTCCGCTCCATCGCAATGCTGTCACTCATTATTTTAGGATATCACCCTAAAAAAAGTCAGCGATAATATCCCACAGAGTAAATTTATTTCAAAAAATGAATTGGATATACAATACTTATTATACATACATATAGATATCATAGTCGCATCAGATCCCGTTTGTAGATGTAGAACACAAAATGTTCTTGCGTTTTGCAATGTCTAAAAAATCATCTTAAATCTGTCACGGGCCATCCTAAAATAAAACCTAAATGATGTTTTCCATTTTGTTTTGATTTTTTTATAATTCCGCTTTTCAATGAAGAAAATCTGGGTCACGTATTCGCTCCTTTATTTATCTTAGCATCTCGTCACACATGATCATGTAATAACTCGTGTCTCACAAGTGACATGGTTGTTTGAGAACAATAAAGTTATTATCGCCGTCCTCGTGGCACAAAACATATGTAAAGAAAATTTGTGATTTAGGGAGAATAAATGCTGAAATAAAAGATGTTTATGGCTTAAATAAGACATCACGATGACAAAAACAATTGATGATTTTCACAAATTGCAATCCCAAAATTTGGGTCTAGAAAAGCGACTTATTCGTCAGGAAATACGGTAACTAATATAAAACTGATTGGATTACATGTGGATAAACTCAACTACTGTGGACATAATATTGGAATATATTAAATTAATGATATCATGGTAATGGTATGAATTTGTTTTTGTTTGGATATTTATTATACTATTCATATATATCATTATATTAGGGGAACGGGATTCAAAATAAAAAACTGAAACATGGAAACAAAAAAAATTTATTCATAATATAATAATTCGATTCTAAAATCTCGATACGAAAATTCCGTTTGGCATTGGAATTTATTTGGCACAAAAAAAAAGGATCAGGACTTTCTTGAGAATTGGTTTCAGGGTTTTAATATCCCATTAAGCTTTTTGATCAGCAAACATAGTATTATTATGTGAATCGGTATACATACTTTGATATGTCTGTATGTTAAAATTCTGCAATCTATTAATCTGGGAAACATGACACCCATTATCAAATGCATGTTTTAATTAACCTAATACTGTTTGGTGAGTTAACACAGTGAGTTCTTTTGACAACAACTTTCTGCCTTTAATCTAAAATCTGTACGTTTTAAGATTTTCTGCTCTCTTGATTCTGTAATAGCTAATAGGTTTTACTTATTTCATATTTAGAAATTTTTTTATTGTTTCTTTAAAGCTCATTACTTATCGATTTTAATTAGGGTATCTTAATAGGTATTTGTCTGTATGTCTGTCTGTTAGATGCACGCTATTATCTCACGAAAGCGAGATTGAATCTGCTCCAGATTTTGCATGTGCATTCATCATATGTCGGACCAGAAGCCTATTGATTTTGAATGAATTATGTCGTATAATTAGCAAGTTATTAATTAATTATTGATGGAACACAAGGTGTCGCTATGGCGTAAGAGCGCTGTTTTGGGGGATCCCCTAACTTTCGATCGATAAGTCTTCGGTCTCTGACCGATATTCTCGTTACTGTATTATGGAGTCAAAATAAAATTTTACTGTTATAATTATTAAGATAATGTCAATAGCAGAAATAACAGCTTGAACTTATAAACTTCTTTGCACTTTATTGTTTGTTACACATGCTAACCCTGACCCATGTTTATTCACGTTTAGTGTACTGCATGCTACGAGGAATTTTGAACTTAGTTTACCGCACTGATATAGCCGGGGTGTGCATGGCAACAAACAAAAAAGTTTCTATAATATTTTTAAAAATCAATATAAAGGGTTTCTACGGATATTAATTACGGATAATTACATAAACAGTAATCTCCATCTTGTTCTACTTTAAATTAAGCGAAACGACTGAATCATTTTTTTTTTAATTTGCCCTTCAGTTATGCGAAAGTATCCAATTTAAACCATTGGTTATGTAGTTTGAGACAAGAAAATTTTTATACAATTTGCAGAGTCTTACAGGTTGATCATTGAGGTGTGTTTCTAAAACTAAGCATGATGCGCTAGGGCTGCGTAGACGGTTTTAAATTACAATGGCCCGGTCTCCAGAGAAATATTGTAAGCTCCGTAGTCAGGCCTTTGCTCCATACAATACTGTACCACTACCGGAAACATCAGCTTCAGCTATCAATATCTTTTGGATATACGAATTCAATTTGAAACTTATAAAAAATTAGTATTACAAATTGAATTTAAAAAAAATTATTAGCTGTGAAGTGAGAGAAATAGATTCTAATATTTATACCGTGTATTACAAAATTATGAATGTGAAAAATAAGATAGTTAGGAGCTTATTAAGGCCCATCTATTATGGTAAACTTGGCTTCAGCTTCATTTAAATGACAAAACTCCATTGTCCCTACCAAACTACACATTCTCAGGGGTGTATTGATATGTTTAATAATTGTTGTAATTTTTCTCATTATATTTCTGGTTCTTGGCATTCATAGTATGTGTTTATTGCAATGTCTCTCGATGTAACAACGACTCTCAATTCTCAGAATTGGACCCATTCTGATATCAAACTTCAAAATGGGATTAAGGAATACATGTTTAATGTTACGGCCACTAACTCTAAATCAGCTAACGATTTGGTTTCGAAGTTAGATGGGGTTAAAGGTCAAGAATCAGAGGTCGTCAATATTGTTGAAGTTCAATATCAAAGAGAATTTATTTCACAAAGTGATTCTAAATCAACTTCTGATGTGATATCGAGACAATTAATTGATCAAGCAAGGGCCAGAAATGTATCTGGTGGATATGCTTGTGAGTGGTGTGGAAAACTGTTTTCTGACAGCGTGAAACGAGCGCGGCATCGACGAAGGGCACATACCGGAGATAAGCAATATAGTTGTGGAACATGTCGAAAAGAGTTTCGTGACAAATTTAGTTTTGATCATCATCTTCATGTACATACTGGTGAAAAACCATATGCTTGTGAACATTGTGACAAAAAATTTGCGCATCCTGCTACCTTAAAAAATCATATGGTGGTGCATACAGGAGAAAAACTATTTATATGTGGAACTTGTGGAAGAGCTTTTGCTCATTCAAGTACATTAAAAAACCACTTACGACTACATACTGGTGAAAAACCACATAAGTGCTTGGTTTGTTTAAAACAGTTTACACAAATATCGGTATTGACAAAACATATGAGAATACACGCTATAGAAAAACCTGTAACTTGCCCCAAATGTGAGAAAAGTTTTTGTGATGATTCTCATCTCAAAGATCATTCAAAAATACATGTTGACGAAAAACCGTTTCAATGTTTAAAATGTGGTAAACGATTTTTGAAAGCCTCACATTTACGTGATCATACAAAAATTCATACTGGTGATAAACCTTTTCAATGTAATATGTGTGACAAAAGGTTCATTAGAAATTCTCATTTAAGATCTCATACGAAGATTCATGGTGTTTGGAGCACAGCAGAGTCAGAAATAAACTCAAATTTAGGCAGTAAATCTTGTTTTGGTAATAAATCTTTAAAATGTGCAATCTGTAACGAGGAATTTTTCAACGCCACAACTTTAAAGTGTCATTTAGACTCTCATCGGGTTGACAGTTCTTACTCTCGTCCCATAGAAACAACTTAGGTTCTGATGTCCAAACTGATTTCTATGCAGTTGATTGCGCGCTCCAGAAGTGTGTGTAACAATATGGAGGTAACAAATTTTGTTCGCCTACTTTACGTCAAGTTGTGTAAAGGGACTGAAATCTATGGCAGGGGGTGTATTCACTTGGCTAACACAGAAAGTCCTCGAACTCATAATAGAACTAATATGAGGAAACTCGTAATAAAATTATGGCCTAACTAACTCTAACCTTGCATACACACTATGGGAGTACCGGTTAATATGCTTGCTAATGGGAGTACCGGTTAATATGCTTGCTAGTTCACTTTTTCCTATGGATATCCCTCCAAGTGTTGAAATATCTTGAATTTTTGTGAATTATTATCGCAATTTTACCTTATTACTGCAATTTTCACTACTTTTTACTGAAGACTGCATATTATCAGTCTTTAACATAATTTTTAAACCTTTATACTTTTGAGAAATTTTATTGTAGATTTTATATCAATTTATCGATGTATGAAATACTCTATATTTCACTATCAAAATATAATGTTCCAATATACATTTCCCTAGAATCAACTTTCTAATTTTACGTTCATTATGTCATGTTAAATTACCGGTAGTAGTCAAAGTATTTTATTAAGGATGGTAAATGTTGTGCGGCCGTATTCAATACTCAATTTCCTGTTTTTTCACATACCTGATTGCCACCATTTTGTTTAATAATTAATTTAATGATACTATATTTGTTGATTAATGCCATATCTTTATTACCCTTTCTCTTTTATTAGGTTGTTTATTGTCTGCCTTATTAAACTAATCTTCTTTACCAGGGGCGGACACTTTCCATAATTTTGGGGGGGCGAACTTGGATCGCCTACCGAAAAACACCGCGCCGTGTATCGTCACGTAACAATAACCTGTCGATGTCATTCTCTAAGTATTAGCATGTCATATATCGATTACCTAGGCTGCTTTGCTCGGACACGGAACTTGCGCGTCACTGAACCAATTTCTTGAATTCCGCGAGAATTAGCCCACGGCTCTTGCTAACAAACAGAAAATAACTTATTTGGGGGTCGGAACTTCCCATTGCCGTCTGCAACAAGCACCGCGATTACGCGCTAGTTAAAAGAGCCGCCTATTTAAGCAGTATAATGTTTTTTCTGTCGATCCCAGACAGCCACGAGATTCTAAAATGTCCTTACATATTAATTTAATTGTGTGCAGCGTAACTCGCGGTCTCGACAGCCACGAGATTCTAAAATGTCCTTACATATTAATTTAATTGTGTGCAGCGTAACTCGCGGTTGCGACTTCTTAGGTCAAAATAAAAATATTACTAAACTAAAGTACCACGGCGATATGGGGAAATAAAAATATGAGATAAGCTGCCTGATGTATTTAATTTTGATACGTATTTTTGCAATCTTCCGAACTCGTTATCGCCGTTACAAAAATCTCGATATCTGATATAAAATCCCATATAGTACAATTTTACTTTATACAATGAAAATAATTATAAAGTATACTAGTAAATCAAAAATACAAATTCACCGCCTCGAAATCCACGCGGAACAGTCGCCGCGATTACGTCACTTGTTAAAAGAGCCGACTTTATCAACGAAAAATGATTTTTCACTTGTGCAAAGTAATCAATCAAAGACCGATACGGGCATATTCAAAATGTCTTGATTTATTATTTTAATTGTCTTCAATTTAAACTACGGTTGAGTCGACAAAACAAGAGCCATTCTAACACACGACGGCAATCCGCGGACATAAAAATGTGTGGTAAACTGCCCGTTTATATATTGTTTTGATCCGTATTTTTGCTATTTTGCGAATTCGATAAATTTGAGATTTACTTGTAACACTGGCACCAATCGCAATGTTGTCACTCCGATTATTTTTAAAGATAAAACCTTTCGAAAAATCCATAAATTTTTTGTCAATTCTCACGTAGTAAAAGTTATTTCAGTACAATAAAAATACATAAATAAATACAAAAAAGTGATCGAAAATACTTTAATTATCTTATATATCATCACAAACCGGGGAAAAGTCGCGTTGTCAGCTTTGTTTAATGTAAACACGAAAATTTTCGACGTCAATTTAAAAGTAATGGATAAAAAGGCAAATCCCGCTCACAATTGATCGTGTTTCGATTTTAGTAACGAAATGTTTTTGAAGGTCAAGCAAACATGATTTGTGAAATTTTGCGATTTTCGATGCCTAGAAAAGCGTTTTTAGACTGGCGCGGGCCTCAACAAAACCTATATTGTTTACAGTTTTACTTTTAGTATTTTATATTGCCGCTTTTCAACTTTTCGACATAGTAAATGCTTTGATCTTTGCCCGCAAATTATGCTGGGCCTTGCACGAAATCCATAACGTGAAAAGATACGTCCAGCGGTGAAAATTTGTTTATAACAACTTTAGATCTAGTTAATTTTTTAGCGATAATAATTAATTGTTGTAATGAAACACAGTTTGCCTCTTTCACTTCTCTCGCAAGTGCCAACAATAACACTATTGAAAGATTTTGACAATGAGAAAATCATATTAAATTGTACAAAAATGAATTAGTTGTGCAAAACCGTGGCGCGTGATCGGCGGTGCGTTTGAAGACGGAGTATTACCCGTGCGGGCGCGCATGTTTCGCGAAAATGTGAGGTGCTCCGAAGACGCTCTGGTCCACATTATTGTGAGAAAACAGTTATAATATCGGTGACTATTAACCGTTTAATTGCGCTTGACTATCGCACTTTTCGGAAATGATAATTTTGTAAGGCGGAAACAACATGTATTAAATTTTTTTGCGAAATTATTGGGGGGGCGACCGCCCCCCCTCGCCCCCCCGGGTGTCCGCCCCTGTTCTTTACTTTAAAAATCACCAAAAAATGGACATTTTCTAAGAAAATAGTTACTATATTTGTTGATTAATGCCATATCTTTATTACCCTTTCTCTTTTATTAGGTTGTTTATTGTCTGCCTTATTAATCTAATCTTCTTTACTTTAAAAATCACCAAAAAATGGACATTTTCTAAGAAAATAGTTGATCATATATGAGAGTATCGAAGTTTGAACAGTATTCAGAGCAAATTCTGTTCTATATAAACACTGAATTATACATGAAGTTTAAAAAAACTATGAAAAAAACATAGTAAATTGAATAAAAGATTGCAGCTTACAGCATCAGATTTTCAGTATTACATCAACTACAGTTATTTTAATTTCAAATTCCGTGCATTTTACTAGGATTTTATGATACATATAGGAACAGAGTTGAATAATTTTTGTATATTCAGTCATGTCGATTTACGATGGTTCTGTACCTCGTCAAGTCGCCACTATCAACATTCTAGGATGTGCTTCTGTTGACCCTGTGTCGAAGCTACATGAAAATTTATTCAGACCTTATGAATGTGATGCTTGTCACAGAACCTTCTCAAGACAATCTGAACTAATTCAACATAATAGGGCTCACACAGGTGAAAAACCATTTGAATGTAATCAATGTGGGAAGAGATTTTCAAGTAGTCAAATATGGGTGGATCACATTAGAGTACATGCTGTTGAAAAAACACATTCATGTGAAGTATGCGGGAATGTTTTTGCAAATAATAACAAGTTAACAAATCATAGGAAAAAACATGAAAGTATTTCCAAACGAATATGTGTGATTTGTGGAGAAATGTTTACCAGAGAGAAAACGTATGACATTCATCTGAGTTTGCATTATCCTGATGATGGAGATGGAAGGAGAGATAGCGGACAACTTCATTCAAACACTGCGATAAGCTGTGGTGGCGAAACGGTTTCTCCAGAAAACAGTAGTCCAGTCTTGACTGAAAACCAGCAGATCGTGAATGGGACTACCCCTGAACAGCAGGTGGCACTAATGGATAAGTTGATGGATAAAGATTTGTGTTGTAAAGTATGTGAAGTTCCTCTCCAGACGAAGAAATCTTTTATCGAACATAACATCAAACATACCGATATAAAGTCTGTTTATGCATGTAAAACATGTGACAGAAAGTTTTTTTCAAAGGAAATTGTTGAAGAACATATCAGAATTCATACCGGGGAAAAACCATTTCCATGTTACATTTGCGGACATAGATTACGTCTCAAAAGTACCTGGTCTCAGCATATTAGATTGCATACTGTAGGAAAACCATATAACTGTGATGAATGTGGGAAGCGATTTAGCTCAAAAACTTTGTTAACAGATCACAGTAGAATACATACAGGCAAGAAGGAATTTGTATGCAGTACTTGCCAAAATCGTTTCACACAAAAATCAGCTCTGAAGGCACACATGGTGTACATGCATTCCCAAGACAGACTCCATCCATGTTCTCAATGTGACTATAGAGCTGCAAGAGCATGTGATCTTAGACGGCACGTTTTAAGAAAGCATGGAGTTGGTGCATCATTTCAATGTATTGATTGTAAAAGGAATTTTTACAGCAAAGATTTACTTGAAAGACATATGAAAACTCATGCAAAACCTATAGCTTGTTCTATATGTAAAGAAACCTTCAGTAGTAAAACAGACTTCATTTTACATAAGAACTCACATGATGTCAAAATAATTCATTTCACCTATCAACCTTGTAACCCAGACCCTGCGAGTTTGAATACTGACGCAGTGGGTGATGAACTGATGCTGTTTGGCCAGACTGAGGAAGTACCCAAAGAATCTTATTCATGCAAAGTCTGTAACAAAGAGTTTCCAGACCAAACTTCTTTAGAAAAACATGAGCAAGCTTTCGCAGGAAAAAAACCATACAAATGTGGTCATTGTGGGAAATATTTTCATATCAAAGTCTGTGCTCAGAAACATATTTTAGGACATATTAACAATAAATCTTCTAAAGCAAAAATTTCAGCTACTGCTTCAGAAAATTGAAAATAAAATGCTTCTAGAATTTTGAATTTAAATTTTCAAGCAAACAGCTCAGGTACCCAATTTCTATTAGATTCCACTGATATTAAAAATGATGTATAATGTGTAGTACTCTTTATTTTCACATTTAACTATGATATTTTTGTGGGTTATATCATTTATATAGTGTGTTTTATTCTAAGAATTCAACAGATATTAAAAATGATGTAGTACTTGCCAATTGAACATTTGGATCAGGATATACTTATGAATTTTGTCATAATATTTTTCTGCAATATTTATCTCAAATAATTGCAGCCCTGGATTGCATTACTGATAGACTTTATTGCTCATATTATCTGTGTTCTTTTTTTCTACTGTTTGAAAAAAATGAATGTGACTTGACTTTTTGGCTCCATATACTCCTGGTCTGACTGACAATAATTGCCAAATAATAGTCTGACCAAAGTATCAACTTTCTAAGCTCGTTTTTATTTTTGTATGGATAATATCTCTTTTCATCTTTGTTTTCAAATATGGTAAATGCTGTCATTTTATTTTCTGAATATCAAATTTTTTTTAATTCTGTTAATACTGAATGTTCTGGATATCTCTAGTCACAGAATATTGTATACAAACAGGGCAATTTGGGAATGAACAGACTGTAAGCTGTTAATAAAGTGTGCCATCTTTTGTGTGGGTTATTAGTGGTTTATGCTAAATGGGAAAAAAACATTGACTTATATTCTTGGTGCAGCTGAGTATAGCATGGCATTAAATAGTGCAGGGCTTCCCAAACTGAGGGGACGCAATGAATTTACAAAAAGTACACCGATTTCACACAAAGTACTATATTTATTGTACTTCTTTAGACTTTTGATTCAAAACACTATTATTAAAACTAGCGCAAAACATAAATCTCACGATTCTTAGAGAATACATTGGATCAGAGAAGCGGCACGCTAGCATAACAATGCTGACTTTGATCGTAAGACCCGAAATGGGCGCACTTTTCGTAACAGGGGGTCGCGAAACTTTTTAATATATTGGAAGGGGTCGCGACCTAGATGTTTTGGAATCCCTGAAATAGTGTGTGCATCTATTGTTTAAGCTTATCTTTCCAAACATTTTTGTTTGCTATTGTATTTTTCAATTATATGTTTATTATCTAATATTGCCTTTTGTCATCAGGTAACAGGTTATAAATAAGAAGCCTTGTTTTCTTTCACCAAATTTGATCTTTATTTTGATTGTTATTGTTTATCAATTCTCGTTATTTTTGTTTACAGTCTATAGTTAGGTTTAATCAAACCCAGTTGAACTACTATGAACTGCTTTCGGAGAAATTCCATTTTTGGTCATTATGAAAAGGGTAATGCAAGATTTTGAAAATTACGGGATCAAAATTCGCTGAGACTTACTAAAACATATTCTGCATCAACACGGAGTGTCGTTTCAACCAGACGCCAGGAAAAAGGGATATTAACAGCATAGTGCTTCATTACAAGTATTGTTTTCTAAGTATCTACGGTTCAGATATGTTTATTTTAGAGATGAGAGCGTGATGTACGTAGTGAACCAGGTGACATATGGCTATGCTGTTTTTGACTTCTTAGCTTATATAAATCACTTCTGTCTTTAAAATTATAGCCTCATTTTAGACTTTATTTTACATTTATGAGCTCAGATGCCATATTTTTCATTTTGACCCAGTTATTCACCCCATACTTCCTCTCATACAAATTCCTCTCATTTGTTTTTTATTAGGAGACTGTGCTAGAACCCATCAGGGTTCCCCGAGTTGAAATTAGAAGCGAAAGGATATTCGTGGGATGGGAAGGGGGATCGCCTGTAAGGGGCCTATGCGGTATGAATAATTAAAATAACGATATAATTGAATTGTTACGAATATACATATGCTTAAACTGTGATAATGACCTAATGATTGACAGGTATCTGGAATGCAAAAAGAAAAGAAAAAAACTGAAGTATGAAACTTTTCCACTTAGGTTAGGCAGGCCACATTAAATAATTGCACGGGCCGCTGTTAAGGAACCACTGCACTAAGCCATTACACCTACATTATGGATAATAATTACATGATTCTGCTATAAAATTGGCTTATACAGATTATTCGAAACCGAAATTGGTGGAAACATTAAATTCATGAATACCATATATTGACACCCCTGTTGTATCGTGGATCAGACCATCATTTTTGTATTATGTTATCTTTTTTCACTCCAAGCAAGGCTCTACCAAATAGCAGCCACTGGTTTATAACTACCGGTATATGTACCGTATTTTCCGGCTATTAAGTCGATTTTCTGGACCCAATTTTTTGGCCTGATTTTTTTTTTTGGTGGGGGGGGGGCGTCTTATTGGGAAGCTATGCTTATTTTATTTCTTCTGAGGTCGGCTCATTTTTTGAATGAGTCTTCTTGAACATGATTTGTGTGAACTTATCTGGATTGATATATTTTATAATGGTGCCAAAGTGTCTACCGGTTATATAATTGACTTTTGACTATCACCTGTTATTTGTCTTATTCTTTTTAAAACCTGGCCAGTGTGATGAAGTACTCCCTTCCTTTTCATGCCTGATATCCATACTTCAAAAAGAAAAGCGCTACCACCAAATAAAGTGATTGATTTATGACCCTTCAGTTTTGACGATTCAGATGACACCAGACTGAAAAACAAAGATTTTCACTAGCCCATGGCTGTACAGCACACAATATTCACAGGTTATTTCAACTTTCTATTTAATTGGTTGTTCAATATGATAAAAATTACTCCTTTATTGTTAAAAATATTGTTCATTGTAGTATGTATTGTTCTGTGAGTAGGATTCTACCTGAAACAAATATGACATGGTTCTAAGCAAAAATTATGAGCGCTTAATAGTGCTTAACTGACCCACAATTTTTCTGTCTTGTTGGAGGGCTATATGGAAAAACCTAATTTTTAGTGCTGAAAATAGGCTTGTCTTATTAGCCGAAAAAAAACGGTATGTCCCTCTATTTATTTTCAAAAGGACTGGAATGGGCAGGGTAGTTGAACCTTGAGATTTATTAAACATGCCATACGGTTTTTCAACATGCATCGTTATACCATGATGACGAGTATATAAAAAAGTCGGGAATATCTTGAAATACTAATGCTAATGCTAGGAAAAAGATCTATTCCAATAATTGGCATACACTTTAATACTACTATATGAATTCCCATGTTTTTGAATATGTTATATTTGGATAAGTTTAATTTGCAGTTGAGAATTCTTGCATCTCATTTTCACAAATCAGACTTCTTCTGACAAGCTATTATTAACAGCAATGTTGATTGAAAAATCTGAGCTTTGTAAACATATGCATTCTCATAGAATGATAGGAAGTTGTGTGCACCGGAAATATAGATATATTTAGAATATCTAGAATAAATAGGATATGGATCATTTTGCAGCACTCAAAGTATGTGTACCATTGTACCAATATGGAGGTAACTAGTTTTGTTCGTCTACTTTACATTAAGTCAGGGATGGCCAATTCGAATAAAGTATTCGAATATCGGAATTAGCGTTCATAAGAATATCGGATATTTGTGTGACGTCACACATTTTCGACGCCGCTTTCACGACGTTTCCGTTGAATAAAAACATTCTCGATAGAAACTTGCGCGTGATTGTTTTCATCACTCATAAGCGTAACGTGTTATTTACGTTTGTGTTATAATCTCTGAAACAAAAATTTTCCACAAATTTGTTCCACGATAACGATGACAATTATTTTATTTTTGTACGCGCACGGAATTGTGAATCTGGTAAATACGTTCATCGGTGGCGAGTTTCTAAAGACAACGCAACTCTTTGATTGAAAAGATCGGCAATTTAAAATACTGAAAATAAAACCGTAAACAATATAAGTTTTATTGCGGCCCACGAAAATTAAAAAAAAAAATTTCTAGGCAGTGAGAATCGCAAAATTTCGTGTGCCTCTGGCACACATTATGTTTGGTCGGCGTTTAGAAACATATCGTCGCGAATTGAGGGCGGGATTTGGCTGATTATCCATACTTTAAATTGCCGTCGAATATTTTCGTGGTAACATGATACAAGGTTTGGAACGGTTTGACTCTTTCCGGGGCTGTGAGGATGTGTATAATATAATTAATCTAGAGTATATTCAATCAATTTTATTGTGATGAAATGAATTTTAATCTGTGATGTTACAGCAGATATAGGGATTTTTCGAACGGTTTTATTAAAAATAATCAGAGTGGCAGCATTTTGATTGAGCGGAGTCACTGTTAACAAGTACATCTAAATATTTGCCGAATTCGCAAAATACGGATAAAAACATTATTTATTCGGGCAGTTTACCACAAGCTTTTATTTTTATGACCGCGAATTGCAATAATAAAAGGTATAAAAGAGTGGGGAGGATTTTATTTTGTCGACGCAACCGCAGGTTAAATTGAAGTCAATTTAATTACTAAAGCAAGACATTTTAAATATGCCCATATTGGTCACGAATTCATCACTTTGCACAACAGAAAAATATATATTCGTTGTTATATTATTTGTTGTAAAAGTCGACTCTTTTAACAGGTGGCATAATCGCGGCGATGAATATGTATTTTTAATTTACTGCTAAACTTTATATGTATATCCATTGTATGAAATGAATTATACTCTACAATTTAAGAGGATTTTATATCATTATTTGAGATTTTTCTAACGGCGATAACGAGTTGGCAAGATTGCAAAAATACGTATTAAAATTAAATACATCAGGCAGTTTATCTCGTACTTTTAGGTCACAGATCGTCGTGGACCGAATAGTAATGTTTTTTTTTTGACGTAAGAAGAAGCAACCGCGAGTTACGTTGGACACATTAAATTAATATATAAAAATATTTTAGAATCTCGTAGTTGTCATGGATTGAATATTTTACGTGACAGGATGATCATTTTACGCTGAAAAGACGGCTTTTTTAATGAGCGCGGAATCGCTATGGGTGTTACAGGCGGCAATGGGAATTTCCGATTTCGAAAATCCTGGCTGCGCGGCTGGGAGTGGTGGTCATCTATCCTGTACTAATTTATTTCTAATTACAAACACAACAATATGTTACACATAATAACAATATGGTTCACATAAATTAATATACAAATATACTGGTAGGTAGTAGAATACTCTAGGCTTAAATATTAGAATTTTTAAAGGCATAATGGATTTTCAATTGTTGTTGCTTGTTTCAGTTGCCTGTATTGCCAATAAATTTTATTACTCTCAAAAAATATACACAATTATCTGAATACAAGTAGTATTTATGTCAATAGACTTGACTATTATCGAAATATCATGGTACCAATGATAGAAAGCGTCAGACAACTCCTTGGCTATCTTTTCATATGGTAGGATAGGATAGGATTTACATATTTATCCCGGGGGAGAGGAAAGCCGATAAGACGGCTTATCCATATGGCGAACCACGGCCTCTCGTCCGGTTACCATTCCAAGTCGGGTATGGGATTAGTTTTACTGTATTGTTTGTTTTCGGAAGCATGGACTTGGTGGTGGAGGAAGCCGTAACCGACCAGCGGTTACGTGAACCACCCAACGACGGCGAGGAGTCCAGCAATCCTCTCGCACATAACCATCTCTGCATGGGATTCGAACCTGCGAACCCACGCAGAGTAGTTAGAGGTGCGGTGGCGAGCGTATTCCTAACGCTTAGTCCGTTGAGCCACACCGCCGGTCATTTGTACAAAGTGAATAATTTTAATAAACTGTGTCACAACCACAAATTGCTATTATTTTTTATTGATAACTATAAACTATCAATTACTTTGTGTACATATACTGTTGGTTTGTGGCTTTATTCTAATTCTTCTATTGAAGCTTATTTCCTAATTTACCGGGTTTTAATAAACTAAAACAAAAATGTGTTATTTTCGATTTTAGAATGTATTCGGAATTCCAGATTCGAAAACATTATTTTAGAATGTATTCGGAATAGTTTAGTATTCGGAAATGGCCATCCCTGCGATTAAGTTGTGTTAAGGGACTGAAACCTATGGATAAGGGGCATGTTTACTTGGCTAAACTGACAATCCTGAACTCCTAATAGAACTAAAATAAAAAAAATCTGAATAAAATTATGGCCTAGCCCTAACCTGGTACACACACTACGGGAGTAGGCCTACCAAAATTATGATGTATACTAATACAATATAAATCATCTCTATCACTAATTTGTGTGTTTTTATAATAGAATTGTTCTATTTACACTAATATTGGAGGTAATATTGTTTGGACTTGATGGGAATATTATTGGGATAAGACAATGAGTTCTTTGGAAGATCAACAGGATGAGACAGTAATTGATTTAACACACGAAGAATCGACAACCATCTCAGAATCTGGCAACCAGGTTATCGAATCAAATGAATTTTCTGGTGAAAGCAGCAGTTCTTCTGGTTTTCAAGATGAAAACCACTCATCCGAAGAAATTGTAAAATTACACAAAGCTCGAAATGAATATATTTGCCAATTTTGTGAAAAAATCTTCAAGGGTAAACCATGCCTTGTGAAACATGAAATTATGATTCACTTCTGTAAACCTACATGTCCTGATTGCGGAACTAATTTTACTTCATTGAAACACTTAGAAAATCATTTTGAAGAATACACAGAAAAATTATATCTTGAATGTGTGAAATGCGCTATGAATTTTTCGAAGGAAAAAAATTTTCGAACTCATTTGGATTTAAACACATGCTGGATATACTTTTGCGAAATTTGTGGGGATTTGTTTCAGTTTCATGAATTGAAAGATCACATGCGAAGTCACACAGGCGAAGATTCTTATCATTGTGATTCATGTGGAAAAGAATTCAGTTCTGAGACATCGGTTTTGGAACATATGCAAACTCATAATAATGAGAACACACTTGAGTGCGATTTATGTAAAAGAAGATTCATCAAGGAAGCACATTTTAATAAACATGTGCGAGGAATATCCAGATATATTTGTACAGTTTGTGACAGACAGTTTTGCACAAGGTGGTTGTACAAGAGACATGTTCAATCTCATGATATAGAAAAACGAACCTGCTCAATATGTGAGCTTATTTTTTCATCAACACATATGCTCGAAATGCATAAAAAAGGGAAAAAACATGCATATCAATCCTCTATCAATAATCATAAAAGTTCGCAACATACATAAATATGTAACGCCACATAGCAGAACAGGAAACTGTTTGCAATGGCTATTCATTTTAGTTATGGTTAATATGTGACAATTTCTAAGACAATGCTTTTTACAATAAACATGCTTGAAAAGTAACCATTAAATGGAAATTTAATTGAAGCATTCTTGAAAGTCTGACTATGACTACAACCTTATTAAAGTACTTTAAATTAAGCGCAAATTATTTTTTCAAAAAAGAGTAGAAGTTGAATAAAAAATTGTGACTCTGATTTCCGGTGTTCTTGAAATCTGACCCAGAGGGAGACTAAAATAAATGATTTCACTATCCTGCCAAATCCCATCATGTGTTGGAAAATCATGAGCGAACTTACTAATTTTTTGTAAATTGCAATCAATTATCTTACTTTCCTGATTCGAAATTTTTTTCTGGACGAGTTACCTTTAGTTCTGAAATCAGACAGTTTCTGTACAATCCTGTGCTACTTGTATGGAAAAATATCATTGATGATTCTTGACAAAATTATTCAATTCCCAGTGCTAATGTTCATTGATTTATTTTTGTAACAATCGTGTCATATATTATTATCGAATGAGCAATCCACAATTTCTGTTAAATCTGCTATTAATTAAGGGTAGTCATAATAGTATCATATTATGCAATTTTACACAACAATTACTTTCGCTTTCGAACAAGGTCCTGTAAAATAAAAAGCAGCAATTGCAAAATCTGCAATTTTTAAATTTCTGTGTCAATATTGCCTACCCAATTTATTACACCCTGTGTGGTATTTGAAACCAAGATTGTAAATAGCATTCAAATACTTGAAACCTATTTTCATGCTTCGCATTAAGCTTGTACTTTTGTGTTTATAACAGACATTTATTATTTTTTCTTCTGTCTTTTGTAGTAGTTTTACATTTTACAGTAGCGACATTATAGGTTTTGGAGGAATATTATATTCTGCACTGTATTCCTTTTAGCTATGTTGTGTATCTGTCGGTCAGATATTGCCATGTTACCACAATAAAACCGAAGTAGCTTATACTGTAGCTTATAAAATAGATACAGGGAGTCCTCGACTTACGACGTTGTTCCGTTCTCGAGACGCGGTGTAACCCGAATTTCAGTGTAAGTCGGAACAATCAAAATGGCGTACAGTATTACTGAAACTGTGTACCATGTGACTGAAGCTTAGTGATTATTCGTTCATAATCGTAATAGTTAGAAATTGCCCCAGTCAATTACGATGTAAATGACGAAAATCAATAATGAGCCCAAAGCACTGATTTTCTTGATCACAATGATCCAGTAATCTCGAAACAGCGTTATGGAGTGCGCTTCGTAACCTCAAAACACCGTAAGTCAGCGTTTTTCTGGGATTTGGTTATTTTCCGCAAGTTGCTTATTAACTGACCAACAGAAAAGTAGCCCTGTCTTATTGGAGGGCTATATTATGGAAAAACCCTATTTTTCAGTGCTTCATCTTACTTGCCGGGTTTACTTATTTGCTGGAAAATATGGTATGTCCATTTTCAGGCTTGACTATTTGACCTGAAAATTGGAAAAATGTGATTTTTTTAAACCCTAAACGTTAAATAAGCTAATCTGCTTCTACTGCGGCTATATATTATCTATTTATACTTGATATTTCAATCAATATTGTATTCCAATTTAATTTTCCCAACGTCGCAACCTTGTTCTTGGAGCTCTGGCTCAGTTTTTTGTTCGAAGCAGTGGGGATTCAGTCTTTGCATAAACAGTCTTTGATATTTATGGATTATCCATAAGTACCGTACAGTATTTTTTTCTGGTTCTTCAATTGCTGGTTCTGGTTCTTCAATTGCTGGTCTTCTGAAATATTCACTTCTGGTGTAGAGTATACGACAAAAATATATCCTCGCATATAAAGCCATGTTTGAAACTTGAAAAAAATTACAAAACTAGGAACTGGCTTATATGGCATAACTCTGATCACACTAATCTGCAATCATTTGCTGTATGGTATGTTACGATTTGTAGGGTTGACCTAAATGAGAAGTTTTATAAATTCACAGTTTGGGGGTCTGCATATACTTGCCTTACTTGTTTTGCGCGATCATTTCCTGTATTCTTCTGTATACTTGTTGTTTTATCAATTTTTCCTACACACACACTATACGGAATTTTTTGGTTCCATTTATTTTCATGTTTTTGAAAAAATCTTCTGTACATATGTTATATGCGGTGACCGTACACTTGAACCCATGTGTATATTCGCGCGTTCAATCTATATGCGGGTGCTAAACCCATGGGTTAGGGTTAGTATGGGTTCAAATATCCGTAAAACAACAAAATTTTTCATAGGTGCAATAGTGTGCAGGTGCAATCGTCGTGGGTTCAAATGTAATGGAACCGTTATATGCATAAGCTGTATGTTGTGTGACTTTAATTGTATGTTGTGTGACTTTAATTCTCAAATTCTCTTCGAACTTGATTTGTATCTTGATTTGTATCTGCAACTATCACGTTATTTTTGCTTCGTTCTCTGCACCATACCTTATGTAAATTGAATTTCTTTGAAGTCTGATAATAGATTCTCTATTAGTGGCCAGCCTGATGAACTTGTGTTTAAGAACTTAGATTCAATGATCTACACCAAGTAAAAGGTCTAATAAAAGTGTGAGGGAATTGCTGAATCAAAAAAATTTTGGTCCTTCTATAAAAAATTCTAACATAATTAGTTCAAACTAAAGTGCTAACTACTAGGCCACAAGTTTTTTATATTCATCATTGCTTATAAATGTGTTGAACTTCTTATTTCTGTGTGTGTTGATGCCTTTGAGATTATTTTCTCATGAATTTTATTCAGTTCTTTGAATTCAGTATTCATTATTTTTTGCAGATTATCATTATATAGGCCTATACAGTAATACATAGAAAATTTACCTTCAACTCTATGAATCATGAAGATGCTTTAACACTAACAGGATTTAATAATGAAAAGATTATAGCAAAAAACGTCACAGTAGAATCTCGTTTGACAAGATCCTTGTAGGGCAGCGATGACAGTCATTATAGCCCATTTTTATCATGTAAAAGAAGACTGTGAGTCACGGATTTAATCATTTGATGAGAAAATTTGAGGGTTAGGCCATAGTTTTATTCCAATTTTCCTTATTTTAGTTCTATTACAAGTTCGGGGACTAGCCAAGTGACTCCCGTAGTATTGGTACCTGAAATTATGGGGTAATCCTAATCTGGTACACATACTACGTTCCGATGTCCGCCATCTTGATTCGCATACAGAAGGAGTACCATTATGGGTTGGTATCATGTAGCCTAGTTTTGAGCTTCACACCTGCAGCGCTTATTGTGAGATTGAAATAAGGGTGGTCGTACAAATTTTAAATCACTGTTATGTTAGTAAATTCTTTTACAATAATTCTTGAATTAACAGGCGACCAAAAAACGTGATGGGGTATGGAAATTTCAGGTTTTCATGCTTTTGTTCAATGAAAGCGTTGTGGTGAGGATTTGTGTGTGATATTCGATATTCTTATAAACTCTTAAATAAATATTCCAAGGTCGGGTTATTCCAATAAATTAGAATCTGACTATTCAATTAGATTTAGACATCCCTGAATATAATTTCATGATTAATTAACTTTGCCAAATCTCTATTTCATACAGTTACTTATCGATTCCCATTTTTAACTGACAATGAAAAATTATTTTAGACAAACTTGTGCTTGTTACGAAATTATTTGCCACAGCACACACTATTCTCATTTTATTTACTTATTATCAAATATTATCACCATGCTCTCAAACCCAGCTAACATGTGCATGACTCTGATCGCATTGAAGGATGGTGGTAGTGAGAATCTTCTGATCTTCTACGTTTAACTTTGTAATTCATTAAAATGAAATGTTATTTCGTTTTCCAGATTTCAATATAAATCATCATGTGTGTCACCTCATGATGTCTTTTTTGGTTGATCCATCAATAGAAGATGACGGCGTCGGAAATCAAGATTTAATTACAATAGTAGTAGATCAGAGATCAGATTCCCCATCCCACGTAGAGGATTCGGAAAGCAGTGATCTATCTGAGTCTCAACCCTCAAGTGAGAATGAATCTGGCAATGAAGCCTCAAGTGAGGATGAATCTGGCGACGAATGTTTTAAATGTAGAATGAAGTTTTTTAGAACCATCGATTTACAGAGACATTTAAGATATCATGCTAAAAAAACTCATTCAAATTCACAAGACAGTTTTTCTCAAAATTGTAATAATTTTGAAAATTTCAAAACTGTTGAGTCGCCGCCGTTACTACAAATTTCAATAATTGCTGAATCAGCTTCAGTGGTCCAAACCAGTTTTGAAAAAACTGACGAGTCATTAGAAATTTTCCAAGACAGCCCTAATGAAGAATCTTCCGTATTCAAGAAGAATGGCAGAAATAAGATTGAGGATATCTCCTCCTTACAAGATTGTTTTGTGAATATTAAAAAGTTAACAAGTTATGAAAAATACTTTTTAAACTTGAATGTTGCATTGCATGAAGAATCTGTTATCTCAGAGCATGATATAAATGGAAATGCCATAACAAATCAAAAAAAGTCTGAGAAGTCAGGTGAAAAAATGAAAAGTGAAAGCAAACAAGCGTCATCACTTGTACAGAAAAATTTAAGAGGAAATCATGAAACAAAAAATAATGACGGTGTCCCAATTCATTGTGTCAAGAACCTGCAATGCTATATTTGCCGTAAAATGTTTACTCGAAAAGATCATGTCAAAAGACATTTGAAGAATGTACATAAATCTAACCCAAAACTAGGTACAAATGCAAAAGCAAAAACAACCAAGAACGTGCATTTAAAGAACGTAAATAAATCTGACCCAAAACTAGGTATAAATGCAAATCTCAAAACAACGAAAAGGTCAAAAGTACTAGCACCATTGTTTCCTCAGAAAGAACTAAGAGAAAACCGGAAAAAACAAAATATTGGTGGTTTCCGAAATACTGCTGACAGCGGAAAACAATGTCATATCTGCCATAAAACATTCAGTCAGAAACAACACGTCAGAAGACATTTAAGGGAGGTACATAAATTGTTAACGTTGAGTCGAAAACAACATGTCAAAAGACATTTAAGGGCGGTACATAAAATTTTTTGTAGCACCTGTAACCAGGGATTTTCCAGAAAGTCTGACTTCAGTCGACACATGAACCGTGCTCATAAAAATGACAAAAAATTTTCTTCAGATTTTTTGTGTTACGTATGTGGAAACGAATACTCCACGCGTTGGAATCTTGAAAAACATATGGGAAAACATTTGAGTCAAATTGGAAAAGAAAAAGTTATTATAAAAAACAAAGAAAGGAATTGTCTAAAAAAAACGAATAATGTCGTGGAGAGGTGCAGCAATGAGGAACCTATGACTGTTATTCAAGGCCATGCTGCAAAGGAGTGCAGCTCTGTGGCGATTGAGAGTTATGTTATTGAAGATTTCATTCTCTATGGTAAAGAGCCACATATACAGCTTGGCAACGAGTTTATTGATTTGACACACAAAGAATCACCAACTATCTCAAAATCTGGCAACCATGTTATCGAATCGAATCAATTTTCTAGCGAAAGCAGCAGCTCTATCATTTCTCAATATGAAAACCACCAATGCAGAGAAATTGTTCAATTACACAGAGCTCGAAATGAATATGTCTGCAAATTTTGTGATAAAATATTCAAGCATAAACCATGCTTGGTGAAACACGAAATTATGATTCATTCTTCTAAACCTATTTGTCCTGACTGCAACATTGGTTTTACGTCTATGAAACACTTAGAAAAGCATTTTGAAAAATACACAGAAAAATTATACCTTGAATGTGTGAAATGTGCAGAAAAATTTTTGAATGAAAAAGAATTTCAAACTCATTTGGATTTAAACAGATGCTGGATATACTTTTGCGAAATGTGCGGGGATTTGTTTCGTTTTCATGAATTGAAAGATCACATGAGGAGTCACACAGGCGAAGATTCTTATTGTTGTAATAATCTGAGGTGTTCAAGTCCAGTGAATAAGGTGCCCACTCGATGTCACAATCCCTGCTGAATATTTTTTTTCTGAAATCGATCAGTCAGTCAAGGGTGTGATTTGATATCTGGGCGTCGCCCAGCCTTGCTGGATTTTATATTAAATATTCGGATAGGCAGTGTGGCACATTGTGCTAAGCATTATGACTACGCGCGCCATTCGAATCTGATGCGTGGATAAATATGTGCAAAAGGATTGGTGGACCGCCATAGGGTGGTGGTTCACATAAACATAACCGCTGGTGGGTTACAGCTTTCTCTACCAAGTTCATGCTTCCAAAAACTAATAACTGCCAAACTAATACCATACCCGACATGGAATGGTATCCGGACGAGAGGCCGTGGTTTGCCACCTTATGGGCTTTCTTCTCTCGTAGGATAAATATGTAAATATTATCCTATACTGCTAAAAGTACTGAATTTTTCTGTATGTTGGTGCCTTTGAGATTATTTACTCATAAAATTTAGCTTTTATTGTTATTTACAATATGGTATCCATTTTTTTATTATTATTATATACGGAATACTGTATAGAATTGTACTATATTTTACCGAGAGGAAATATGTGATGAGATGTTTATCTTTTTCCCAAGGTTAGGTTTTACTAAACTTAATTAGATTAACACTAATATTAATGGTTCTCTACTCTTCAGTTTACTTAATAACTAGTTTTGCCTTTATGAGATTTTATCAATTCTGATTTGAATATTGTCAAATTTTACTCAAAATTAGTAAAGTTGGCTTAGCCTCCTTGCAGGTATTCTAATGCCATTTCCAAATAGATTACATTTGCTTTGATAAGCTAAACCAATGGTGGCGAACCTTTTTCAATGAATTGAAGACTGGGCCATAGATATTTGATCAACCGTCCATCAATTAGATACTTGCTGCATCATCTTTTCTTCCACAAGTCATTATAATCATTGGTTGTTATTGTGTAGTTTTGATCTTTGCACATGCAGCAGTTACATCAGGACTGAGATGATTTCTAGCAGACAACTTTTTGAATTTATGTGTGAAGACATGAATTTGCATGCATAGGCTACAAATTATCAAAAAAAAATCATGATGCTTCAGCAAATATTTTTCGACGAGTTTGGAATTTTGCTCAGAAATGAATATATTTTTCAATTGATATTCAACCACGTTAATTAAACCTAATACTGAACTAATACTGTGGAAGTGCACTATTGTTAGATTACATTCGGGCCAGAAATTTTATCAATTCATATCACTGAACTTTAAGTATGTTTTTTGCATTAGGTTGTGACCTATTGAGTCACTTTGTAACTCACAGTTGAGTGGTTCCCCATCCCTGAGCTGGACTGTGTCCTAGCAAAAGCTTAGTGAAATTTGTGTTATATATATAAAATATTGTTTCGCTTTTTTCAAATTGAATACAATTTGAAATTTGTTTGGATTTATACTTCTACAACTTTATTATTGAGACTTGTGCAGTGCAGTGTATTTTTTTTTGTCTCGCCCCATTTATAAATGTTATCTTGACCCATAAACTCTCTTGTACGAACAGTTTTGCATACTCCACAACTGTCTGTATGACTGACTATATTATACATACCAGTACCCAAATAATTTTTTTTGCTGTTCAATATTTATCAAAAGTGGAGCTTGCCAAAATATTGTGTTTGATACTGTACACAAGATGTTTTTTAATATGCATGCCGAGAAAATGTGTTTCATGCCAGTATAGTCTTGTGCATATATCCAGTCCAATATTAATAATTGTCAACTTGTTTATGTTTCTTACCACTATGAGTCGATTGAGAATACATATATAGCCAGGTATAGCCTATACCTGTATATTCCAAGATTTTTGTATTCCTGAAGTATGAGAACCAGGATGGCGGACACCACCACCAGGTTAAGGTTAGGCCTTAATTTCAGGTACAAAGACTATGAGAGTTACTTGGCTAATCTTCGAACTTGTAATAGAACTAAAATAAGGAAAATTGATATAAAATTATGGCCCAACTCTAACGTGGTACACAAACTACGTTCCGGTGTCCGCCATCTTGGTTCACATACCTGGGAAGTACCCAAAATTCCCAATGACTGAATTTATGAATTGTAATAACTGTTAACTGTATCGTAGACACCACTAGACAGACAGTAGGCTATCGTATCCTTAGTTTTTGGAACATAGGGTGTCCATAAAGTCTCTTTACAATTTCAATTTTGTTATGAAGTCAGTTCTCAATATATCTTAACCAGGTTTGTTGTAATTTAATCAGTAATTGTTTAAGTATTTTTACTTCATTTAATACATCTGTGAGGGCCAAAACTGTTTGTGGGATAAATTTCCTTTGCAATTTTTTATGCAAGACTTTATGGACACCCTTCCCATCCTATATAATATCCACTTGCTAAAAGGTTGAAAACTAACTGGCATAACTTATTGTACCAGACGTTTCAGCTACGATACAGATAACTGAGAGCGAAGAATTTTATTAATGAAAATGAATTATCTTGCTATTTACCATATTTATTAGTTATTATGACTATTAATGAAAATAAAAATTGATTATTTAATTATGTTCTTTTTCTTGTTTCATTACTTTACACAATGTCCGATGCGTATGAGTTTTATGTCGGATGTTAAAAAACAAAGAATGGTGTTGTTTAATTTGCGTTGGAACTTTTAATTTTTATCTCTTTCATTAATTGCAATAAAAAAATAATGGGTACTCCTGAAGTATGCGTACCAAGATGGCGGACACCGGAAATTATGGCCTAACCTGGAACACATACTACGTTTCAGTGTCCGCCATCTTGGTATGCATACTTCAGGAGCGCCAAATAAAGAACAATAAAATAAAATACCCGTAATATAGTGACCTTTGACCCATGCCTATTGATGCATGAAGGTGGCTTTAAGGTTTTGTTTTGTAGTGGCAGTGTCATAAACTTTAATATAGTTGTGCGTGCATATAGTTGTATGTACAATAACGCGACGATTCACTTCCACTGATAATAGCAAAATAAGTAATTGGTATCGTGGACCGAAGCGTCTCTAAACCATCCAACCCATATTCTTCACTTTTAAAATAGTGCCGTTTTCTTTGATTTTTTTCTGAATTTCCATCCTGTGCTTAGTTAGTGTGCTAGTTCGAATTTCCTAATCTTGATTTGTTCAGGTTATTATCTTTTATCAGCATATTCATGTTATTTCTATGTCATGATCCAATATTTTTTTCTCAGATTTCTGAATAAATTAGTTTAGGTTTGTAGTTCTATCAGGATGTCTTTCAGCCTACTGTAAACATCTGTAATGACTGCAACAACTGAGCAAGACTACATTGAAAGGAAGGGAATATTTTTTGAAGAATTCTTCTTGAATAAAAAGTATAACAGATCGTAGATGACAGTATGTTGGACAAGTATATTGAACGAAACTGTGCGTTACCTGCACAAACGGCGCTTCATTGCAGCCCTGAGCGTCCTTCAGGTGTTGACGGAAATTCTACGCAATTCCACAAAAATGGTGATTCGTCACTAATGCCAACTGAATTGGAATTCTTACAACAATCGAAAACCGGGCAAATTAACGATGATAAAAGATTATGCTTTGAGAATTCTGAAACCACTGAAAACCCCTATCGGTGCAATTTTTTCGAAAAATTCAATATGCAATTTGATATAAAAGATTTGGATACCTCCCACACAGATAACTGTACTGATTCCGTAAAATTTATGGATGAGCGAACATTATTTGAAAAGCTGTTTGAGGAGCAAGCAGAGTACGAGCAGTTTTTGGTTGACAAAGCAAAAGAAGAACTTGAGGTGCAAAAACAAGATTCTGTTACGCAAATAATAAATCAGAAATCCATCTCTCCACCTCCGATGGATGATATGGACATTAGTGATATAATATACGAATTCCGCTCCTCAAGTGAGGATGAATCTGGCAGTCAATGTTTTAAATGTGGAATGAAGTTTTTTAGAGCTATCGATTTAAAGAGGCATAGAAGATATCACGCTAAAAAACACATGTCAAAATCGCGAAGAACTTTTTCTAAAATTGTAGATCGCCTTCTGAAAAATTCAAAAATCACCAAGTCATTGTTATCAAAAAATTCCAAAATTGATGAGTCATCATTACACCCAAATTCAACTGATGACTCATTAGAATTCGTCCAAAATAGCCAAAATGGAGAATCTTCCCCATTCAAGATATTGGATATTTCCTCTCTTTGGAATTGTTTTGTAAAACTTGAAAAGTTAAGAGATCATAAAAAATACCTCTCCAAATTTGGTGTTTCGTCACATGAAGAACCAGCTAGTTTGGAACATGATATAAACGATAATGTCAAAACAACATGTGTGCCGATGGATTCAAGTCAAGAAATGGAGAGTAAAAACAATAAAGTGCCATCACGTCCGCAGAAAGAAATGATAGAAAACCAAAAAACACAAAATATTGACGGTGTTTCAAAACCTACTATAGATTTAAATGACAAAATAACCCATAAGTCGGAGAAGTTGAAAATATTGAGTGAAAAGCAGACAACAAAAAATAACGACAGTGAGCCCACAAAGAATGCCAAAATTACTCAAGAGTCACCCCTGCAGAACGAGATGGTGGAAAACCAGAAAATACCAAACATTGACAGTGTTCCCAAGCCTACTATATGTTTGACAACTGCCAGAACACAAAAATCAGGAAAGCAAAGAAAATTGGGAGAAAACCAGGTAACACACAATATTGATGACGTTCCAGAACCTACTATAGATTCAAATGCTAAAATAACTCAAGATAAAGAGCCAGAGAAGCTGAAAAAATCAAATGAAAAGCAGAAAACACGAACTATTGACGGTGAACCAACTATTGATTTGAATGAAAAAATAACTCAAAAACCAGAGAAACGAAAAAAATTAAGCGGAAGCAAGAAAACACAAAATAATGTCGATGAACCCTCTGCAGATGCGAATGCCCAGATAACCCAAAAATCAGAAAAGCGAAGAAAATTGATTGGGAACCAGAAAACGCACAATTTTGACGGTCTCCCTCAACCTTCTACAGGTGCAAATGCTGAAACAACTCAGGACTCAGACGTGCAATCAAGCAAAAAGCAGAAAACAAAAAATAATGACGGTGAACCCACCCTTGATTTATTTGAAAAAATAATTCAAGAGCCAGAGAAACGGAAAAAATTAAGTGGAAACGAGAAAACACAAAATATTGGCAGCTTTCCAATTACCCATGACAGTGACAAACAATGTCATATTTGCTATAAAACGTTCAGTCAAAAGTGTCAGGTCAGAAGACATTTAAGAAATGCACATAGATCTGACCCAAAATCTGTAACCACTCAGGAGTCGGAAAAGCAAGAAACATTGGATACACAAAAAGAATCAAGCGAAATCTGTGATACACAAAACAAGGACAGCGATACTACAACTACAACTGACAGCGACTTGCAATGTCATATTTGTAGCGAAACGTTCACTCAGGAATCTCATGTCAGAAGACATTTAAGGGACATACATGAATTTGATATAAATGCAAATTCTGAAATAACTCGGCAGTCAGACAAACAAGAAATATTGCTTACACGCGAAGATATTCAGAAAACACGAAGCGATGACAGCATTACAACTGCTGACAGCGGCATGCAATGTCATATTCAAAAAACAATTACTCAAAAATCTCATGTCAGAAGACATTTAAGGAATGCACATAATTCTGACCCAATATCTGATACAAACGCAAATTTAGACAAACAAACATTGCTTACACAGGAAGAATCAAGTGAAATCCGTGATACACAAAACAAAGACAGGATTACAACTACTCTTGACAGCGACTTGCAATGTCATATTTGTCGTAAAACATTTACGCGGAATTCTCATGTCATAAGACATTTGAGAACCGTACATGAATTTGATATGAATGAATATGCCAAAATGACCCAAAAATCAGACAAACAGGAAGATCCAGATTTTGACAGAGTTCCAATCTCTTTCGACAATGATAAGGAATGCCATATCTGTCATAAAACGTTTAGTCGAAAACGTCATGTCAGAAGACATCTAAATGATGTACATAAATCTAAGCCAAAATCTGATATTATTGCCAATTCTGAAACAACTCGAATGTCAGACAAACAAGAAATATTGCTTACACATAAAGATTCAAGCGAAATCAAGGATACCCAAAACAAAGACAGCATTACAACTACTCCTAACAGTGACTTGCAATGTCATATTTGTCGTAAAACATTTATGCGAAATTCTCATGTCAGAAGACATTTAAGAACCATACATGAATTTGATATGAATGAATATGCCAAAATGACCCAAAAATCAGACAAACAGGAAGATTCGATAGAGAATCAAGATTTTGATGGCGTTCCAATTTCACCAGACAATGACAAGCAATGCCATATCTGTCATAAAATGTTCGCTCGCAGTCGTAACGTCAGGAGACATTTGAAGGATGTACATAAAAGTGACTGCTTACCTTGTAGTTTATGCGATAGGAAATTTCCTAGAAAGTGTGACTTGATGAATCATATAAACTATGTTCATAAAAATGAACGCAAAGGTGCTCGGGATATTTCTTGTGGTATATGTGGAAATCAATACTCTTCACAACCGATTCTTCAAAAACATATGAGGAAGCATTTGAGTAAAATTGGAAAATATAGCTGTATAAATGATAAAAATGTACAGAATTGTATAAAAGAGCCAAACAATGCTGTAGAGAATGGCATCGGTGAGGAAACTGTGGCAACCAGTATTACGGCAAATTTTCACAATGACTGTGATTCAAGTGTCCACAAACAGGCCCATGCTACAAAAGAGCACAGCAATAGAAAAATTCAAAGTTCTTGTACTAAGGACGATATTCCAAATGATGATGAACCTTGTATACATCAAGATGAGTCTTCTGACTTTAATTGTTCAGACAATAGCCCTGTTATTGCTTTACGACCTCAGCGTAAAGACCGCAATGCTGCTACCAAAAAGCAACTGCTCCTAGACTGGTTAAAGTCAGATAGAACCAGTCAAAATCAGAATTTGAGGGAAGCAGATGAAAATGAAGAAGTAACTAGTGAACCAGTATGCAACAAAGATTCTAATGCTGCTACTAAAAGACAACTATTCACTGTCGACAAGTTAGAACCAGATATAACTGGTCTAGACCAGAATTTGAGGGAAGCAGATGAAAATGAAGAAGTAACCAGTGAAAATGTATGCAACAAAGAGCAATGGCACACAGATGACGGGTTAGAGTCGGATATATCCAGTCAAAACCAGATTTTTAGCAACACAGATGGCAATGAAGATTCGGCCAGTGAATCTGTGTGCAATATTTTAAACTCTGACCAACGTGAGCCAGCCAATCATATCTTATCCGATACCCCTGAATTACCGACTATTCCACTTAATATTAGAAAGAAAAAACGTAAAAAACATATTTGTATTGCATGTGGAAAGCGGTTTCGCAAAACAAAAATTCTGAAACAGCATATGGAAAAGGTTCATTTAGCGAAAGTGCAACCATTCCATTGCGAAAAGTGCAAGAAACGTTTTTCAACTTACTCGAAGTTTCGGAAGCACACAATGAATGTTCACCCTGAAAATGAACAGGTTTATTTCAATTGTAAACATTGCAATCTTACTTTTGCTAAGAAATCACGACTAAAAAAGCATAAGAAACACTTTCATAAAATCAAAAAACGGTCAAAACAAAGTAAAACCAGGAAAAATCGCTCTGAAAACAAGACCAGTGCCAAAGATGCCAAATCATGCAGGGAGGAAGAACCTAGTGATACAAAAAATGTCAAGTCATTGGAACTGGGAAGGGAATCCACATTTGTAATTGAACGATCTTTTGGCGATGCAGATAGCAAGTTCCATGAAATGGAGCTTTGTAATAATATAGATTCTTTGGCAAACCCTGACAAGACTTATTCCAGCACTCAGAATACTGTAGTACCAGATTCTGTCAAAAATAACTTGAACATTGAAAGTTCGCGGAATGAAAGTGAAAAATCAATTACTCACAATGTCGATCTGGACGCCAAAATTTCTTCTTCAAATTCAGAAAACACTTCCGGTTCACAAACTTTTAAAAAGAACTTAAGCAGTTACAATGCTGATTTTTACATAGCTATTTCAAGTTCAGATATAGCTAGCGTTGATTTGGATGCTGTCGAAGACGTAAGAGAGGTTGGATCCACATGCAACTCTAATTTAGACGATGATGAAACAAGTGCTTGTGAAAGCCAAGATTCAAATTTGGGTGTCGAGTCAGCAAAGATGGGAAAGATCATCAGAGATTACTGTTCTTGTGCTTTATGTAAAAAGACTCTTCAATTGCCGAAGCTTTCCTATAATTCTGCTGATGATGTAGAAGATGGCCAGTTGGATTTATCAAAGATCGCAGAATCTGACCAAGATGTAAATGAGTTTGCCCAAGATACAGACAGCTCACAAGAATTAACTTTTTGCAATGGAAGTGTCAAGGAATCTCCCAAAACTACTGACACTTTAAAACCTTGTCCAGTTTGTAGGAAAAAGTCATGTGTGTCACTTATCTGCGCTCAAGCAATGGAACATACCTACAGTTTGATTACCTCAAAAAATTTTACTTGGTAGTTCTCGTTAATTTAAAGACAATTTTAAAACAATATAAGCTTACTGTAATTCAGTGCTTCTGAAACTTTTTCAGTTCACGACCCACTTTTATTGCCATTTTTGCTGTGCAAACCACAATGAGTCGTTAATAAATGAGAAAAGAAACAATGCATCCCCATGCAATTTACTTTTAATGCGAAACTTGATCTTGCATATTGGATATTTCCATATCCAAGCCTGATAATGATGCATAATTCTAATTGTTACGTAATAATAATGCCTGAACTATTTGAAAACTATATGTAACATTTGGAAATACTTTGCGATCCACTTTGAATAGCTTAGGGCATGGTGGTCCAAGGTTGTCGGCTCCGCGGGCCACAAATTTATTTTTTCATTGTTCGCGGGCCACAATAGTGCCAAGAATAGGTAAACAGAGCAATACAAAACAAACGCTTTTATTGTGCAAACACATATTTATCGGACATAGCCATCACAGGCTATTAGAATCCGCATTCGATTAGCATATATTACCGACCAAAAAGATGGAACGCCAGCTTATAATTTAGACTGCCAAGCACATCATTCAATTCGCTATTTGCCTCAGATAGCCATAACACTAGTCAATTCAGTGACATAAGTGATGTAACGATATGTCAAAAGGTTTTTTTGATTAATTTGATGACGAAACAACACGAAATGCGATTTATTAATTACTCTCCGAATGTGACGCGGGCCTGGGTTTGGACCACCCTGGCTTAGGGATTGATGGGGACCAGGGTTAAGAAACTGTGGTATCACATAATTACGACTTCTTCGATGCCAGTGGTTCTCAATCTTTCTTTCGTGGCCTATTTTCATTGCACAAAAATTCTCTGGCCTATTAACATTTTCATGCAATGGAAAAACTACAATAAAAGCAGAAAACTATGTCCTCAACAATAGACTCTTTCACTTTATTAATTAGAATAAAAATTACCCTTCAGTAACAAAAACAGTATGATCGTTTGTTGTCACTACAATTAAAATTTAAGTATGGTGACATAAATAAAACTAAATTTAGCAATCTGTTTGTGGCCCCACTGGTTTAAGAATTTGTGCTTTATATTATCCAAATCCAAAGTTTTCTGTATTCCTGATTTTTATACCAACGTGGATTTATAACTCACTATAGTTCACTATATTACCTAATCGTCTTAATTTCCCTCCTTTATAAGGGGAAAAGTTGAAAACCAATCCATTTTCTTGGAATTGAATTTGTAGACGATCATGTTCTAAACAAATTTTGATTTGCACTTGTAACCAGACAAGAAAATGTGCTGTGTGCCATATGGCTGAGTCATTTTTGCTTTATCTGGGAAATATCTAGAATCCTATTCAATCACACTCTAATTCACTGCCAATTATTTTTATTTCTTTTATCAGTTCTTTCGTTTTATTGAAGACTTCTATCTTTGATTTGTCAATTTATATTCTCTGTATTGGATTTTTGGGGAAGCATTGAGGTCAATGTATGACGCTTATTCACGCACTTCCCTCCTAACAAGACCTTGTTTAAGCAGGCTACCGGTGCAAGTTTATTTCGACTCCATAATCAGGAGAATAGACGATAAAATATTTGATAAATAATGAATGAAACTGATTATAGAATCGGGAGAGCAAGCAAAACCTCAAGAAGGTTTAGAACGTACAAGTTTAGATTGAAAGGTATTGTTGAAAGAAGTAGCTATGTTCGCTATAATATCTAACGATATGTTGGGATAGGGGTGTGCAACATTTTTTCACCCCATTAGGAAATCCAGCTGGGCCACAAAAGAATAGTTCACATGTGCGCAACGAATTAAAAAATCAAGGACCACCAGAGCTCAGCGGGAAAAGTAATAGAAGAGAATCCAGTGGTAAAAACAGCGAAGAAGTTACCACTGTGACGAGGGCAGAAATCATTGTGTTTTCACCCATGTGGGCGCCTTTTCAAACAAAATATCGAACTTTTAGGGCCGCAATTTTAATGACTAATATAAAACAATCATATTTAAATAATATTTATTACCCCAAAGTGATAAGGTGCTACGTATACAGTTACTATAGAACAACACTATAATACCAATTTATAATAAACAATTAAAACGAGAATATCGGTCAGAGACCGAGGACTTATCGATCAAAAGTTAGGGGAATCCCCAAAAAAAGCGCTCTTACTCCATAGTGACACCTTGTGTCCCATCACTAATTAATTAATAACTCGCTAAATCCACGACATAATTCGCCCAAAATCAATAGGCTTCTGGTCCGCGATATGATGAATGCACATGAAAAATCCAGAGCAGATTCAATCTCGTTTTCGTTCAATCTCTTACCGATTAAAATCGATAAGTAATTACTAGAAAATAAAATTAGTAGCTTTTAAGTTTTTGTTGAAAAATAAGCGGCCCAAGAAAATGAGTTGGGAAATACTGGCTTAAACCACCATTATATCTCTCATACCGTATTTCAACAAAAACAAGACAGGGTATTATTTCAATCTATTTCGAAAAATAACACTAGGGCTTATTTTGGAGGGATGTTTTTTATTTTCCTTTATCAAAAACGGAATTACAAAGTAGAGAATTACGAGATTTTCAAATACACAAAATATATGAAAACTGATACTCATTAACCTATAAATAACACGTTTTTACTCAAAAAAAAATTTGCGCCATCGACCAGGTCGCATTGTTAGGGTGGGCTAATATTAAAATATTTTTTAAAATTCAGGCTAGGTCTTATCTTCGGGGAAACACGGTATTTTGTGTTTTTCTTTCGCGAGATTCAAACATAAACCACACGCTGATATATTGGCCTACATTCAGTGTTTCAGCAATGGAAGCAGGCTGGTTTAAGATACGAATTTCTTTCGTCCTAGCCAATCATTAAAACTCCGACACGTAAATTTTGATGCCAGTTTTCTCAAAGCAAAGTGTTGCGTGAACAAAGATTCGTGTTCACATCCAGGTATTTATTTCCATCGTGCCAAAGTCAATGGAAACTATTAAACAAACCCTAAATCAGTGTTTTTTTAAGAGATCAATTGTCAATCAACAATGATCAGCCATTTTTTTTAATGAAATTTTGCGGTATTTGAAGTGAAGCATAAATTCATACGCCTTTTCAAAAACCATTTTGCTCTATTCTGAAACGAAAGTTTCCTCGCTTGCTATTAATAATTCATTCACCAAGTGAACCAAACGAGATAGGTTTAAATGCGCGCCGTGGATAACTTCGACAGCGAATTACGTCTGTAGTGCGAATGTTGTTAGATATCAGTGCCTACTTTTATCTGGCTTAGTTTGGAGAAAAAGAACAAACGAGAATATCGGTCGTAGACCGAAAACTTGACGATCGAAACTGCGGTTCTGAATCATGGCTCTATAGTGACACCACGTGTCCCATAACTAATTAATTTTTACCTCGCCAATTATACGACTTATTCATTCAAAATCAATAGGCTTCTGGTCCGAGATATGATGAATGCACATGCAGGAGCAGTTTCAACCTCGCCTTCTTGAGATATCGCGTTCATCTAACAGACAAACAGACAAATACCTATCAACATACTTACCGATCATAAGATCGATAAGTAATGAGTGTCGTATTATGCTATTATACAAAAAAAATTTGGCTTTTCTCAAAAATTTGGGTTTGGCTCTTGGCTCAGAGTCTCTAATCGGACTAAAAACCCTGTAAAAGTTAACGAGGCAAAAGCCCCTCCTGTTTTACTCTAGTTTCACCCACTATAAATTCTCTTCTATACTGTTTCCGTGGACTTTACAATCCCACACCACGACACCCAATGACGGCGACATATCAATCCCAACACGTGAAAACTATTTGTGACCCGAATTCCTATATTACATGATTGCAATAACATAAACAATATTATTGAAAAATAATTCCTTTTTTTTTCGATGGATGTGCTGTCTACATCGGGAGCAGTGTCTCTACTTCTTTCATCAATCTGAGACAGACTTCTTCTTGCCAAGGTTCTGAAACGCATTGCACTCCCACTGGCATGTTGATGCTTCCCATACAAGCCTGGAAAGTCGAAATACAGAAAATTTGTGATTAGGGAGAAATTTAATCTCCCAAGTAATGTGTTTTGAGACAAGTAAGCTTGGATGTAGCGATATCGTGACGACTTGGTTTGCGAGCCGTGTACAACAAATCAACGTGTTAATTAAATGAACGCAAAATAAGCGCGATGTCTTAGAAATGTTGAGTACCTTTTCCCTTGTATACTCCTAAACGGGTACTCCTGAAGTAGGCTATGCGCACTAAGATGTCGCACAACCTGAACCCTAACCTGGTACACGACCTGAGTTCAGGTTGTGCATCATCTTGGTGCGCATACTTCAGGAGGGCCCCTAAACGTCTATGATCTCATTAGCCAACGTCCAGAGCCCAGCTTGTAGCGAGTGGCTGCATAAACTTTATACTCGGTTGTGGGATTCAGGAGTTGATGGAATATTGTGATAATAAGCGAACCCATGACCTGAACGATTGGAGTTATATATATTTTGCGCTTCGAAAGTTATGTATTAGATTTATTTAAAACGAGTCATGTTAATGTAACTTAAATGTAACAAATATGATGGGTACTCTCGTAGTATGTGTACCAGGTTAGGCTTAGACCATAACTTTATTCCGGTTTTCCTTATTTTAGTACTATTGCGAACTCGGGAACTGTCTGTGTTAGCCAAGTGAATATCCCTCTGTCCATAGGTTTCCGCCCCTTCACACAACTTGATGTAAAGTAGGCAAACAAAATTCGTTACCTCTTTATTGGTACACACACTTCTAGAGCGCCATATGATGTACAGTTAGGAGTGAAAAGTTCGGCATGAATTTTCAAAATATTGGAACCTGTTGTTAGTGAGTCCGATACAAGAAAGAGCCGGTTCTTAACATTTTGAATCGAAGCACTCTCTATAGATAAGAGTGGCGTTGCCCACTCTACGATATGCCTGCGTGAAAATAGGGGAGCTCGTGGTTGCTATTAATTTCGTAGGTAGGGTAAGATAAAATTTTTATATTTATTCTATGAGGGAGGAAAGCCAATATTTGACTTAATCGTATGGCAAACAACAGCCTTTTGCTCTTTTACGAGTCCATGTCGGGTAAGGGAATAGTTAGCCAATTATTTATTTCAGATACGCCATTCAGATTATCCAGTTACCAGACTTAATGGAGAAAGCCACAACTGAACAGCGGCTACGTAAACCACCCTAAGATGGGGAGGAATCCAGCAATCCTATCGCTCATAATTATCTGTCATGGGATCTATTCTGCGAACCCACGCAGGGTAATCAGTGGTGCGGTAGCAAGCAAATTTCTGACGCCTATCAAATTTCGCCGGTTGCCGAGATACAATCTTTATATAGTCTTAAATCTAACGAAGTAAACAAACATTTATGTAAGTAAGATTAACTATTAAACCTTTACGCAATGACGATCCCATTGGTCACCATAATGGCCTTTGTGCGTTTTCAATTCCTCTATGTCTTTCTGGTTGACCGTTGTAACAGGGACCACGCCAGCAGGACAGTTGGTAACGGTAAAGGCAGTTGAGTAGCTCATATTCGCTATAAGATATAAACTTACATAATAGGACCAGGGTGTATTATTTATGTAGTGATATAGAATAAGTCTATTTGATGTTCATGTTTTTCGTTTTTGCAAACATACCCAAGTCTGAAGTCTCAATCAAAACTTCAAGTAAATCGAAATAATTTTGCGACTGCATAAATATAAGCCCACAATCGTAATCACTAGTTACCATGTGGGTTCGCAGGTTAGAATCACACAAAAAATGGTGGTCGACCTTCTATTGATATACGGTTAGTTTTGCCTTTCTACCCGGAATGTTTCTAATTGGCCAAATACTCCATTACATGAACTACATGCTTTTGGTAGATTCATCGAATGAGACAAATAAATGTCTAACTAATTTCATATCCGACATGGACTGGTAACTGGACGAGAGGTCGTGGTTCGCCATATGAATAAGCCGTCTTATCGGCTTTACGCTCCCCTGGTCGAATATGTAAATCCTATCATACTCTACATGCTTTTGGCAAATGAAGCAAACGACACTTGTAATACACGTTCGTTCGCTGCAGGATCAGGGAAGTGTATCACCTAAGCTCTATACAATTGATAAATCTGAAAAATATTACTTTAACGAAAGATTATTAAACTATTGGTAAATGTAGAAAACGATATTTGTGCAGAAACTTTTTACCTGGTTGTTGCAAAAAAATACAATTTGAAAACCTTTTTCGACAGGCATATACAACTATCAGACTACTGAGTTTCTTGTATGAACTCTTCTACTTTTGAAGAATTATTGTAAATTATAACGGAATGAATATTTACGACTTCCTGCACTGCATTAAATTAATATAAGAAAGGCAAATATCATTACACGCGCTTCTCAAGTTTTCAGCATTCTTTATGTAAAAATCTTACGTTAGTCGAAGCAATATTTCTACATATATACTGAATTTTCGTAAATTGGATTTTTCGGATATAGCGCATTTCTTAAGAAGTGGCTAGAGTTTCTACTGTATAATGAATAATAGGGCAGCATTGGGTGAAAGAAAGGTACTGCCGTAGTATGTGTACCAGGTTAGGGTTGGGGTATAATTTTCTTCCAATTTTCTCTTTAGTTCTATTACGAGTTCGGAGACTGTCTTTGTTAGCCAAGTGAATATGCCCGTATGTTTCTGTCCCTTTACACAACTTGATGTAAAATAGGCGAACAAAATTTGTTATCTCCATATTGGTACACACTTCTGCAGCGCCATATTAAATACTAGGGCAACATTGAAAAAAAAAAAATACTGAAATAGAAACAACTTCTTACCAACCTGTCATGTTTGTTACCATTCCTTTAGGACAAGCGACAAGAGGATGAACAGGGCAGATCAAAGCATCAAGTTTGTACTTTTCTCTCCATTCAGTCCAGAATTTCATTTTATACCCATCTATCCAAGCTGTCAGTTTCCAAAGATTATGCGCCGATTTGTCGCCTCCTCCATAAGCTAACAGGTCTTTGGCCATTCGAGAAGACTGTAACAGTTGATAGATTTTATTTCAAATTTTTCACAAAAATAAAACAAAACACAGAGAAAATCAAGACGAAGAGTCTGAGAAATGAACGAAACATGTGGCGCATTGTGCTAGGCGTTAGGAATACGCTCGCCATCCCACCTCTGATTACCCTGCGTGGGTTCGAATCCCATGCGAGGTTAATAATGTGCGAGAGGAGTGCTGGACGCCGTAGGGTGGTTCACGTAACCGCTGACCAAAACAATGCATCTGAAATCAAGTAACTCGCAAACTAATCCCATACTCGACATGGACTGGTAACTGGAAGAGAGGCCATGGTTCGCCATATGATTAAGCCGTCCTAGCGTTCAATACGTTTCACACTTAGGATTTTAAAATTTATCTTGGAGGACAGAAAAATGCCGAATAGATATTTATCCCAGGCAAAGGGAATCGTAAAATTGCTCAATCATATGACGAACTACGGCCTCTCGTCCAGTTGCCAGTCCATGTGGAGTATAGGATTAGTTAGCCAGTTATTTGTTTCATATGCAAGGAGTTGATGGTGGAGGAAACCCTAACCGACCAGTGTCTTTGTGGACCACTCTACAACGGTAAGGAGTTCAGTAATCGCAATCATTATTATTACTTTATAGTTCGTTATGCTGATATTGAAGTAGGAATAAAGCTTATTTGAACCTAAATTTCACCTCGAATAAGTCCAGGTACATTGAATATAATTTCATAACTATCGAAGGCATGCTCCATCTTCGCCATGACGGAAGGAGACGTTTGTCGACAATATCATATTTTGTTCGTTCGATATTGCCGCGTCCCCCGTCGACATAAAAAGCTGAAGCCAATGGTGAATTTTACAATTTAAAAATAATATATATATATATATATATATACGTCGTAGTAGCGCATGATTTCCATGTCTGAGATAAATTTCGAAGATAAATAAAGCACAACCGGTGTACCCACTACAGGAAAATACTATATCTCGAATAATACCACATTAACAAAGAGAATAATTCCATTAAAGATAAAGAAACTACCTTGTTCCCAACTGTCATAAGTCATTGTTTAGGTAGTCCCTATATTTGTTTAAACTTGCGCTAATTCACTTAGATCTATTATCATATAATCCCTCTTTTTAGATTTTCACGCCGTGTTTCTTGTTTTACGATAGTGTGCTTTCCATATCATGCCTGAAACGTCGGCAAATTACATCGTTTTGCTATACACCGGTGTGCTTTATTTATCTTCGACGTTTTACATCGGTTAAGACTCATTAAAAAAAACTCCTGCTTGTAGATGGCTGCTGGACAGGGAAAAATTTCACTGAAAATTTCAAAGCAATTGGCCCATTAGTTAATGAAAAAGTGATGACTAACAAGAACAACAACGACATGATAACAAAACGCTCCACTTCGTACCTAATAAGAAGTAATGTTATGTGATTACTTCACCTACCTCTAGTAGTCATTTCCATCAGTTCTTCAATATCTGGTATTTCAAACGGTACCAAAGTATGGCCAGCACTTTGCAATGCTTCCTTTGTCATCCTAACAGCTCGCTGACATGCTGGTACCGGTTTCATGTAGCCATCGTCCATGTAGTAACCAATTCTCAGCGGGGTTTTAGAATTGTAGAGCTGGATTGAATTATATGTAATAGCTGGCGGATAGATCATAGTAAGTTGAATATATTAGAACCGGCAGTCGCGTTTGTGTTATTTGTCTCAAAAATCTTATCGCGCAAAGATACAAAGCTGGGTTAGATTAAATGTATTACGTGGTGGATAATCATATTTTAAAATGCGTAAACTGGACATAAACAGAGCGTTGAACTTGCGTGAAAATGTAGTATAAGAAAACGTACCATTTTGAGAATTGATCCCATCCCCACCCCTTCATTCAGGGTGAAATAGATTGCAATGCTGAACCCCGAAACTAGATGGCGATCGGAGACCGCCGACTTATCTTTCGTTCGCAGCAAAGAAGGTTAGGGGATCCCCCAAAATAAAAACTGCGTTTCGATTCCTTCGCTCTGTCTCAATAGCGACACCGCGTGTCCCGTCACTAATTAATCATCAACTCGCTAATTATATGACATCATTCATCCAAAATCAATAGCCTTCTGGTCTGAGATAGGATGAATGCACATACAAAATTTGGAGGAACCCCGCTTTCGTAAGATATCGCGTAACATACAAAAGTGTCTAACAGACAGACAAACAGGCAAATACCTATCAACAAACTTACCGATCGAGATCGATAAGTAATAAAGTACCTAGCTACTCGCCTAGCAATTGCTGCGTGTGAAGAGCCTTGTTCGGAGCGATTGCGCATAAATAAATCGTATAAAAAGATGTGGAAAAGTTACATAAAAAAAGATACACTGTGAAATGATTTATCAGAATATGTAAAATTCTAATCTAAATTGACCACATGCTCAAAAGAGACATAGAAGTAAATATTACTCGACTGTCTTATCGCTAATCGTCTCCCTAAATATAATAATGAAATAGCATAAGTATAGTGAATTGAAATTTTCATAAAATTAATATGCTATTAATATGGTCAAACTCTCTTATCAATTTTCTTTTGGTTGGATAAATTTTGAGAAATCCTAAACTGGCGACAAAAAATTGAATATGTTGGATGAAATGCAAATATTCTCATTACACTACCTCCTCATTGAACTTGATCGGAGGAACATTCTTATCCAATTGAAACATTGTGTCGCACAACAAGGCTCGCATTGCCATGACAATTGTGTCAACATCACGTGCCATAGGTCCGAGCGTTGATGCAACAGCGTTCTGTCCCATCAACGACCCTGAGAACAATAGAAAGAACTTTGGTACTCCTGAAGTATGCGCACCAAGATGTCGCACAACCTGAACTCTAACCTGGTACACAACCTGAGTTAAGGTTGTGCGCCATCTTGGTGTGCATACTTCAGGAGGTCCATTTTTGTATTTATTCGTGAGTGGCAAGCCTATAAAACAAAGAAATCGCATGACCAAAAGAAATACTCTCTTTAGTTCTCTAATCTAGGCTTGGTGGAAACTTTATCACAGGAGAAAGTCGAGCCGATGTGGCGGTTTAATTCAGGTCGGGTATATAAATATTGAAATGCTCCAGATGATTGTCTTAGTTATATGTTAGAAGAGGCTGTAGCGCAGGGATGGGCATTTACATTTCTGAGTGAGCCAGTTACAGATAATAGACTTGGTTACTGAGTCGGATGCTGAAAACTCCAAAACTCAACATGAGACTCTGAATAAATACAGTTCATTGACAAATAACTAGCGTAATAGCTATTGTACAACAAACAGATATCGACCAAACGGCACAATATATTCAGGGGCACATAATACGTCGGGAATTACGTTCCATATTTTAGCCGACTATTGCCGTAATTTCTACAGGCACAAATGGGCTGGATAAAACACTTCGGTTGGCCGGATCTGGCCCGCGGGCCGTAATTTGTCCAACACTGCAACAATCGACCACTAAAAAGTCAAGAGTCTTTGCAACCAGAATCATGGTGGCGCGTTATGCCCCATTAAATGGGCTGGACTTGTAATATGAGAATTATATGCAAGAAAACTCTAATAATTCACAAAGCGCGAAGAGACCATATAGAATTATGGTTTTACATTGTGAGCTTCAAACAGTCTAATCTAGTGAAGTTAATAAGGCCAGAAAAAAACATGAACTGGTAAATTAATGGCGGAGGAGCGCATAAAACTAATTGACTAGTGCACTGATTCAACCTCTTATAGCCTGTGCCCCCCTACCGAAGGCTCTAGGTACTCATGGCCCGCCTGTTTATCATTCCCGTGGTGTTTAGAGTGTTATTAGGATTGGTGTATTTCAAATTTGCCCATTATGTTCAAACAATTCATGCTCAACAAAGTGAAAATACCCTTTGAAATATCCTAATCAAGCAATGAGCCAGGAAAAACTGGATGTTTTCTTGTAAAGGGAAAAGTAAAATCAGTTTTGCGCCGAGCATTATGGCCCCATCCAACTGCTCTGTGGTCCCCTTAGGAGGCCATGGGCCCCCGGTTGGGAACTGCATGAACTAGTAGATGTTAAAAGAATCTTTACCAACGAATGTCCATTGAAAACCTATGAGTCATAGTAACCGCACAGAATTTTGGTGACGCGTTATGTCTCACAAAATAGACTGAAAATTAATTCGTTAAGTAAATAAACCTTGGGTCATATACTTACAAATCATTCCTGACGAACTTATACGATACTTTGTAGGTTTGAATCCACAAATTCCACAAAAATGAGCCGGAACTCGGATACTGCCGGCAATGTCCGATCCAAATCCTAGAACAGAGGCACCGGCTCCAACAATTGCACCTTCACCAGATGATGAACCCGCCGGAGAGAATTCGTGATTCAATGGGTTTGAAGTTTCGCCGTAAATCGGGTTGCTCGATTCAATGCTGCATGAAAAGAATGATGGTGTTATTTATTATTCCTTAGAAATTAGTTAATTGTACTTTCAAGGGTACTTCAGAAGTGTGCGTAACTGATATGGAGGTAACTAATTTTGTTTGTCTATTTTACATCGAGTTGCGTAAAGCCGTAAAGGGACTGAAACCTGTGGGCAGAGGGTACATTCACTTGTCTAACACAGACAGTCCCCGATTTCATCATAGAACTAAAATAAGGAAAATCGGAATAAAATTATGGCCTAACCTGGTACGGCTCGGGTTCCAAATAGCGAGTCTCAGGACAGCGACTGTCATGATGGCGACTTCATAATAGCGACGTAATCAAGTGGGCGACTGTCAAAACAGTGACTGTCATAATGGCGACCGCATTAAAACAGCGACTATCATATTAGCGGCTTAACTCGTGTTAGGGTTAGGGACCTCGCTACACACGTATGCACGCACAAACAGGCAAACACTGCGTAGTGAAAGATTGAAACCAAATAGGACTTTAAAACAACATTTTATTTGGACTAAGCCTAACGCTATCATAACAGTCGCTGTTTTAATGCGGTCGCCATTATGACAGTGGCTGTTTTGACAGTCGCTCGCTTGATTACGTCGCTATTATGAAGTCGCCATTATGACAGTCGCTATCCGGCCTGGATACCCCTGGTACACACACTACGGGGGCACCCTTCCGGGTCTATATAGCTAATAATGTGTACGTTATATATTCAAAAAGTCCGCGATTATACATTTTGTCTTAAAAAGTTCCAATCACGCATTCCTTACCCCAAAGTAACCAACGGATCGCGGAAAGCCCATTTTTTAAAACTACCATTCACGCCTTTTGTTCTCGTACAGGCAGCCACTAATATCTAAAAGACCGGGGTCTTAGAAACTGGTTCAATATTCTGTTACATTACTGACATGGACAAACCACGGCTCGCCTGATGCTGCCACAACCAAACTAAGAACATATTTTGATGTTTTAGCTAAAAAATTGCTCGAAGAATTTGTTGAGTTTGCGATCAAATTTAGTTTTGACACTAGTCTTATTGTGTTTCACTTTTGCTTTTATAACACAGTAAATATTGTTCATGAAATTTAACTTTTTACGTCACACTTACATGGCCCGCCAGTCTAGGTGGGCAAAATTTTTGGCCCCTGATGGCTCACAATGTGTGTATATAATTATAGTTTTCCAAAAGAAAACCGCAATTAAAAATCTCGTCTAATAATGTTCCAATCTAGTAATCCCTATTGCAAGTAACTAACGTGAATGGGAAACCCAACAAGACGATTTTCATACTAAGCTTTTGCGCTCCGAATAAGGACATCCACTGATAGCTAACAATGTGTGTGCCGAACTACCAGCACAACGCAAATGGACAACTTCAGGACAAAAAGACACTTTTATACAGAGGGTTTGTGGCCTCGCTGTAAAATGGGGTTGCTCAATTCAATGCTGTGTAGAAAGAATGGTGGAGTTGGTTATTCATTAGAAATTAGTTAAATGAGGTTCTAAGTAACGTAATAATGTGTACGTTATAGTATATACGATTTCAAAAGTTGGCAATTAGACATTTTGTATTATAAAAAATGTTCCAATCACGCATTCCTTGCCTCAAGTAACCAACGAATTTCGGAAGGTCAATATTTTTAAAATTATCAATTACGTCTTTCGGTACTGTACAAGCAGCTACCGATATCGAAACAGTGTCTTAGAAATTGGTCCAGTATGCTGTTCAATATTGGTTATTCATTAGAAATTAGTTCAGTAATAAGGCAGGATTGACTGGTCGTTTTCAAACGAATATACTGGCTAATGGCAGCAAATTTGGCAATTTAAAACACAAATTACGAAGTGACACGGGATTAATTTTACATGATACTGCGATTTTCCGGCTTAGTGAATAGGTTAAAATATACGTTAATTAACAATTATTGCATAGCAGGATTCTAGAATTTAAAACTATTTTAAAATAGACAAATACCGTGTTTTGAAAATGATTTTAATATAATACTTCCCATTAAAATAAGACCAAGTCGATAGCGCAACTTTTTTTGACCTATTCGATAGCAAGAAACTTTAAAATTGAAATGATTAATCTAAAACGTGTGAAAGAGGAAAAGGTTCAATGACCTGAGGTAACGTGAAGATCACGCCACGATTCCATTTTTGTAAATTTGAAAATCCCGTTATTCTATACTTTGTAATTTTGTTTGTGATGAATGAAAAAAAATACATACGATGGTATTTTTCGGAAAAAAGTTGAAATAGGGCCCTCGGGAAACACGGTAGTACCAGACATTCCCAACCTGAATTATAGAAGGCTTACAAACTTTAACTGCAAAGATATGGACTTAAGCTTTTCAGATATAAATATGAAGAAAAAAAAATTTTTAGTTATCAACGCGAACAGACGATCTCATTTTCAAGGTGGCGATGTTTATTCGTCTCTCATTCGCGCCTTTCGCTCCGAACAAGAACAGGTTCAAGCATCCACTGATATGTAACTAACCAGCCAAGCTTCAATCACTAGACCACTGCGTATAATCGTAGCCAGGCCAAAATTGGGGAGGTGGAGGTTAATTTTGTAATATGAAGTAATACAACGCTTACTCGTGCCTTCATTTTGTTTCGAACAAGGCTACATAAAAGTAGCAACTGATGTCTAACAATATCCTAAAGAATCTCTCTCCTGACTTACTTCGCTGTCGAAGTTATCCAAGCTATATGGGCGCGCCTTTTCATCGATCTCGGTTGGTTCATTGGAACAAAGGATTATTGATAGCAAGCCAGGTAACGTCGAGTACTCGGTAAATCGTTCAAAAATAGAGTAAAATGGTATTAAAAAAGACGTACGAATTTAGATTATCACGCAGTGTGTTTACCAGGTTAGGGTTAGGCCATAATTTTATTTTCCTCTTTTTAGTTCCAATTTCCCTATTTTAGTTATATTACGAGTTCGGGACTGTCTGTATTAGCCAAATGAATATACCCCCTGTCTATAGGTTTCAGTCCCTTTACACAACTTGATGTAAAGTAGCCGAACAAAGTTAGTTACCTCGATGTTGGTACACATACTTTTGGAGCGCCCGAATTTATGCCTCACTGCAAATGCCGCAAAAAAAGCAATCAAAATGAAGGCCTATGCTACAACGTCTTAATGGTAAGCCAGAATGGTAATCTCACGTGAATTAAACAAACTGAACCTGCCTGAGCATGATTTGCACAGTATTCGTTTTCACAAACGGTACCGCCCCACATTGCTTCAATACTTTTGCCAGAACCAGATCCTCGGTTGGTATTTGATCGAGGTACATTGCCAGACCTACACAGCTTGGAGTTCCCTGTATAATACATAGAAAGAAATGAAAACAAATGCCGTACAAGTGCAGGATCTTTTCACTAAAGAGTTACAAAGCTCTATGAATATTTTTTAGCCATAGTTTTCGGTGGCGCAGTGGCTTATTAAGTTAAAACATTGAACCCGACTGTCTTGGCATCGTAGATTAAACCCAGAGTTTCATTAATTGGGGTTGCAATGCCGAACATAGGCGTAGACGGGGAGCCCCAAAAATGTAATTTTTTTCAAATGCAATTTTGCGGCGTGACATAAATGCTTACGCCTTTTGCAACACCATTTTATTAAAAAACTGACCTTTTCTGGCTTGCTATCGATAATCAGACCGGGATAAATGAAAACGCGCTCTTGTAACCTTAGAATACGACTGCGAAGTAAGTCTGGGGAAAGATTCTTTGAGATATTGTTAGATAGCGAGGGCTGCTTTTATCCAGTCTTGTTCGAGGTGAAAGCTTCGTATGACGTCATTATATAAAAAAAAATTGGACACCGAGAAACATTGATGTTTTTGTCTGACACCCAGTTCATTCAATCGTAGTTTATGTGAAGTGACTAGCCCCGCACTGAACGAGGCTTCGCACACGCAACAACTGAAAGTGTTGATTTCTCAAAAACATTATATTTTTCGTTTGCTGATGATTTTCGATCCAGTATCGAACTTTAACTTGTGTTATTTTTATCATGAATCGTGGTGTTTATAACTGATATATTCCGTGATAATTTTATTGAACTTTTATATCTTTTAAACCGTTCATCCTTCATTTTACCATATATATCCACACCAAGTATGAAGAGTGGAAATATTAAGACGACTTTAAATACATTCGAAACGCAATCGAAATCTTAGTAAACGACATTAATGTGATGGATCAGGTTGTGTTTAACTGTCCAATTCATCGATTCTCGAAGCAATTTGTGGCAACCAAACTCGTAGATTCGACTCTACTGCAAGTCTCGGCCTGTAATTTGTCATCATATTAGTAAGAACTGAAGATAGTTCCTCAAACATGTAGGTCGTTGCAAAAGGCAATAAAATTTTAATTGCCTTTTCTGACAGAAATGAATATTCGTTCGCAACGCTCAACCAAAAAGATGTAATGTTTTTTGATTGAAATTAATCATTGAAGATCGGTCAGACTCTTTCATATCGTTGCGGACCCCCTGTGCAGTCATATCTCAATCACAAACCTTGGTTTTCATACATTCTTTCAAACTGACTGGAATCCCGTACAAAGGCAGATCCTTCGGATTTTTTGTTGAAACTTCTCGAGCGACTTCCTCGCAGTCTTTAAGCACTTCTGTTATGCAGTTGATATCTCCCGTCACTTTGCAAGCCTGTATTGAAATGCAAGTAGTAAAAATGTGGAAATTCCAGCATTATATATGTGTCATGGATCGCCCGTGCCAAGCCAGGGACATAATATAGATTTTTTGAACCTCATGTTAGTTTTTTCACAGAATATTTTCATTATATATAAAAATTGACAAAATTGAGGCCTTTCATTACGAAATTAACCTTTGTATATGAAAAATATGGCACATAATAAAACACAATTTATATCTTGGTTTTGCCTACTGCCAATAAAATTTCTCTATGTGTCAAATTAAGGTTTAATCCGTACTCAACAGTAAGCCATGCATTAACTATAATATAGATATCGCAACGCTGATGCGTGGATTGGAATCTCATGGGGAATTGTTATGTACACAAGATTTCTAACGATGCCAAGTAACAGAAATACTCTAGATATCGCACTGTTGATACCCATGGGGTATTATTATTATGTGTAACAGATTGGTTGCTTATAATGCCGCTGGTAGTTCCTCAGCTCTGGTCGGTTATTTCGCTCTATCCATAGGCGTAGTCATGCAATTTTGCTATGAGACATAAATTCATGCGCCTTTGTTCAACACCATTTTGCTATTTCCTGACTTGCTATCAATAATCCGTTCACCAGATTTGATGGATGAAAATGCGCGGTGAACACTCTCCCTAAAATGCGGGGAACATACTGCTAGCACCTGGCCGGATAAGATACCATAGTCCACCATTTGATGGAATTTTCCTTATTGAAAGTTAAAACATTGGTGACTATCGCGCGACTAAGTGTATGTTTTAAAGCGAGTTTACTTGGGCGGAAGCTTTGTTCATCTCCGGAGCAAAACTACATGTGACGTCATAAACGGTTTGATTGATTTTAAAAATGCGATACCTTGTAGATATAAGCATTCAGAGCATCTGTCGGTTCTATTTCTCTGCTTTGTAATTTTTCCAACAATTCCGGTCCGTTCAGTTTCAAGATTTCTTCTACTTGTTCTTCGTTCTGAAATGACAAAGAGTTTTTGCTGATCAGGAATTATTGATAGTTATGCAGAAATAGATATACCGTATATCCTCACATATTAGCCAATCTTGCATATATATGAGATCCCATAAAAAACGGTGAATTTATGAAAATTCGCATATGAGCCGACCATACAAATCATAAAACTCGTACGCACCTACTACAGCCAGGAATGTTCGATTTGAATTTAATATTCGAATATCGCTACCTTCGAATATCGTTTTTATTGTTTATATAATATCGAATGTCGTGCACACATCCTAGCGCCGCCGTCCACGTTTTTTTTTGGAAACATTTTACAAACATTATTAAATTTTATATTTTATCCATTATCGTAATCGAAGACAGCTCATTGTGGCAATTAATTATTGCCGACATGATAGGATTTAAAGCAGCACCGACTTGAAGTACTTATAACACGTCGAGGATGTTTTTGATTGAAAATAATTTACAATTATTATTGTATGGGAATTACTCGCACATACTCGATTAAATTAAAAACTCGTTTCGCGGTCCGCACACCATTCGAAATTGGCCCTTCTCCGCGGGCCGCACAAGTTTTTCTCGTGGGCCACATTTGGCCCGCAGTTTGCACACCCCTGGCGTATAGTGACTACGCAAGTAATAATAGCTTCTTGCTCAAAGATTTGTTTTGAAAGTGGAAGATCTGATGGTAAAATTTCGAACGAAACATTAACACCCACCAGGTCTCTTTGTAGAGTGTTCAACTTCTGTTTGATATATTCTTGTTCGGCTCTTTTTTTATCAATGGCTTTCAATCGAAGCTGACTGCATTTGTTTCGATACCAGAGGTAGTAAGCCGCTCCGATTGCTGCAAATGTTAGCAAGCATTTCTTTCCCACGTCCGTGGCATCTTCCGCAGTCACCGTCAATTCGGACAGTTTCATGGTAAAATAATCTATATATTTCAATGGAATAGGCTAAACAAAAGGCGCTCCGAAAGTATTCGTTCCAAGATGACGCACAACCTGAACAACCCTAGCCTGGTACACATACTATGTTCAGGTTGTGCGCCATCTTAGTAAGAATACTTCGGGAGCACCAAATGAAAAGTAAAAACTGTCAATAATAACTGCTTACCGCCTCATCTAGGTTTTAAAGAACGTTTTAATACTAAAGTTCGCTCAAAACGTCTCGAACTTTCAACTGAATGTGGAAACAGTACGGAAAGAATATTTGTAAGCGAACATTGCCGCGCTAAGACATGAATATAAACTATGCTAAATTAAAAAGATCACGCCTCGATTTTTGCATTTAAATTGATGATACGTATAGGACATTCAAAAAGTTAATTCGCGATTTTAATTTGTGAAATAAATTGATCTGAACTGAAGCTGCCCAGAATACTGTAGTACAGCGGCAGTGGCGTATCTAGGGCGTGGCAGCTATATGGCTCGCGCCATTAATTACAAATTGGAAATAATTGAAACTCCTATTTTTCCTAAATAATAACGTAAAAGTATCTCAATTCAACGATAGTTCTTAAAAATTGCCCGTCAACAATCAGAGGGGGCGCATATTCAAATTTTGTCATGGGCGCCATTTTACGTAGATACGCCACAGTACAGCGGTTCCCAAACTTTTTGTTCCTGCGGTGCCAAATTATCAGGGAAAATACTCACGGCGCAGTTACCCGAAAAAAATGCTGCTTTTAAATACAACTCAATTTTGTGAACGTTACTGTGTACTTAATGCCTTTCAAGTTTGTAAACACGCGCCTAAGGAATGAAGGCAAAATGTCAACTCTTCTTCCTTATCTTTCCCGGATTTTTCTTTGAAGTTGAAAAATTATTCATGTTCGCTCAGCTCGGTTCAGCAGATAAATAAACTGCATCTCACGAAATTGCAGCAAATAGTGTCTATCTCTATTGTCAGATATGCTGAATTAATAGATCACGCCATAGCTTTCTGAGCGTTAATCGATGTTTGTCATGAAGTGAATTCACGATATTAATTTATCAAATAAATGAAACATAATTGAAGCCGCCTGTACGCTGTATCATAAAAATAAATCATTTCGTGGAATCTTTTATTCTTTCGCGACAATTAATTGATTATAAATTAAATGATGAAAAAACAGAGCCAGTTAATGCACCAGATGAGGGAAGGCGTTGTGTGTTTGCAATTTTTAGGTTTTTCCCGTCAATGTACGCTTTTATTAATCATAATCACGTTTTATAATACATTATTATATATTTTCGTGTACTGAGCGAAACAAACCTTCATTTATAAGCGTTCAATTTTTGTTGACAGACGGAAACCGTACCAGCCTATACTATTTCAATACTTGAAACTACTAGGGTACATAAACAGGAATATTGATGACTGTTCAAGCCTTGATGCAAGCTATTTAATCATTATTTGCTGTTAGCTTGACATCCTCGTTCTCATTCATCAATCCAATTGAATCCAATTTCTCTGATTGAAATAAAAAAAAATATTTTTCTTCTGCTTGTATGATAGCCTTTGTCTACGTGCAAGTAGTTATACATTTTTACACTATATTTGTCTCACTCCAAATTGTACTGAATTATTTTCATGTTATTGTGTGGAGCATCCGAATTATGTGTACCAAGATGGCGCACAACCTGAACATGGTATGTGTACTAGAGATGTACTGATGTATCGGTATCGGGATCGGCAATATCGGCCATTTTTTCGGTGTCGGCCATGTATCGGTATCGGTTGGATTAAGGCCGATATTTCCGACATATTAACTTTTTTGATATGGTCCAGAATGTTTTAAAAGATAAGTTTAAATACTACTTTTAAATTTATTTTTTGTCCAAAGAGATCGTGAGCTATGAGCCATACATGTCCCCATCCCCGCGAGGGAATATGATTCACCTGTTTTTAGATATTTATCAGCCAAAGTAGCTCAACTAATTTGGCTGTTTTCGCTGTCACATTTTTATATTGACATTCTTAATATTACATAGTAATTATGAAAAAATATATCAACACATCACATAACAAAAAGCAACGAGGCGCCCAGTTTTAAATCATAACAGTGGAATTGGAGTTCTTGTTAACGCCACGTGCTCTTTGGGCACGGCTATAAATTCTGACTGTTAGTCGTCAAGTACGAGTGTCATTTAGTCCGTCGACATCGATAAACTAAATTCCGACACAACTATTCCTCTACGCAGGTATTAATTTCGATTTTGTTTTAACTACACAATTTCTTTATAGATATATTGACATGACTGACTAGAGCCCTAGACTGTCTCAAAATATATGATAGCAATTGTAAAATATTATAAAATAGTGAAGTAAAAAAACATGCTCGACAGTTATAGGTAGGCCTTCTTTTTGTCGGTGCTGATTGATATTCTTTCATGTTGGCTTTGATTTATTGTGGCGACGATTATGATCAACCACAAAATAAAATATTTGTAAACTCTTTAATTTGAACGTAGGACGGCGGCGTTAGAATGTGTGGGCGATATTCGATATTCTTTTAAACACGAATAACGATATTCGAAGGTTGCGATATTAACATTAACTTCGAATTGGACATCCCGGCTTATGAGTTTTCTAATTGAACCGAGATTACTAGCGTCACTGTACAATGCATCTCAATCAGCGTCTGGATACCAAAGATCAATTTCATATTATGTGATATATCCCTTTTTTCGATCTGAAATAATGTGTACTATGAACAACGCTCAAAGACCATTGTTTTAACCCTTCTGCCCTACACAGCACACTTAATTAAGTAATAATTACATAGTATCGGTATCGGAATTTTAGTAGTATCGGTATCGGCGTTTTAGGTGGTATCGGATCGGTATCGGCGACAAAAGTGGTATCGGTACATCTCTATCGTGTACCCGGTAATGAACCAACCTAAAATGTTTTTATATGTGCTTTTTTTTTATCTAAAATCATATTGAGGGACTGACATTGCATTAAATTACGCAAATATGTATTATTATTTTCTGTTCCAGTTATTTCAGTTTTTTGCCGGCCCGTGAGTATATTTTATTTAACAGTACCGGTCCGCCATGGTAGAAAGATTTGGAACCACTGCAATAGAAAACTCTCAAAAGACGTATGGATTAATAATGAAGGTCCGCTGCGATATTTATAGGTTAAACTGAAATACATTTCTTTAATGCTAAAGATTTTGTATTAAAGAACCTGGCTTTTGAACTGAATTTTTGTTATTAATCGGGGATCGAATCACAACTACGAGAAATTTATACTCCACTATGTTGAGACACGTCTGAACTCCTGACCTTAATGTCCTTTGTAGCCATTGGATCAATCATTTGTCCAGTAAATGTCGAGAAACACGCATTCCAATAATGTTTTTTCGCCTTCTTAGAAAAGGCATGAATTTACATATTTATTCCGGGGATAGAAAAACCGATAAGACGGTTTAATCATATGGCGAACCACGACCTCTCGTTCGTTTACCAGTTCATGTCGTGTATGGGATTAGTTAGGCAATTATTTGCATTCAGATGCATGGGCTTGATTGTAGAGAAAGCCGTAACCGACCAGTGGTTACGTGAACCACCCTACCGCGGTGAGGAGTCCAGCAATCCTCTCACAAATAATTATCCCCTGCGGTAAGGGTGTGCAACCTGTGGCCCGCGGGCCGAATGCGCCCCACATGGGAATTTGCGAAACGAGTTTTTGATTTAGTTTAATCTGGTACGTGCGAGTAATTCCAATCCATTTGCCTTGCAAAGCCTATGCCTGAGTTCAAATTATTATCTATGCCTATGACGTTACAATGCCCTAACAGTTAGCTTGTGAGAAGCGAACAACGCATGTCATAAGATCAATAATCAATTTTTTTTGTGCCTGCAACTACTAGAAAGTCTATGTTAAACAAAAGCCTTCAATTTCACCCAGTTTGCTTGTATCTTGCCCTCCTGTATTACAGGCTGCACACCCAAGCCCTTCAGGATTCGAAACTGCGAATCCACACAGGGTAATCATAGGTGCGTGGCAAGCGTATTCCTAACGCTTACCACAATGCCCCTCTTAATCTTTAAACAGGCCTTCACTACACGCCTCGATCTGATTGGAACTTGATGCACGAATGGTTTCTTTTAAAATTTCGTCCCGACAAGTTGTTATATCGAAAAATAACAATGAATTCTATTATTTATCTTTATACAGCTATTTCCAGTGAAATATTTTTTTTTCGCTTACATTTATATTGCAGATATTTCAATAAACATGTGTCTACGGTTGGTCTGATCACCCTGTAGAAACACCGCGATGATAAATTCTATATTTTCAACTGTTTGATAAACTCAAATTTCCATGACTTTGCAGTATATTACAATTGCGCCTCGATTTTTGCATTCGAATCGATGATACGTAGAGCACATTCAAAAAGTGATTTCGCGATTTTAATTCGTGGAATAAATGAACTGATTTGAATCCGCCACTGTAGCATGAAATGAAAGTTTATTGTATGGTCTATTATTCTATTCTGTAGCAGCAGTTCACAAACTTTTTGTTCGTGCGCGCCAAATTATCAAGGTAAAAACGCATTTACACAAAAAAAAAATGCTGCCTCCAAATCAGGGCTGGGCAATTATTTTTGGTATGGAGCTAATTCAAAATGCAGTGGCGGGCCGGACTAAGTCAAATCAATCTTCATTACGCGTTTGTCAGGTTCAACGACAGATGTAATTACAATAATATTCAAAATACTGGCTGTGTTAGCGCACGACTCCTGACTCATCAAAAATACGAGCAAAATTCAGGCTTTTATTACTCTATTAATATAATAAGTGATCGATCACCTGCAAAAATAAGCGCTGGTCATTTTCGCAAAGTTGACTGCATTTACCAGCTGGTACTATGGTCTATAAAACATCGCTACTAAAACACTGGTTTTTCATTACAATAAAAAAACTAAAGTACAGTTTAGAGGTAAAAAAAAACGAAAGTGTCTAAATCTAGAAGTCTGCTCGCGGGCCGGATGAAACGTTGCCACTGGTCGGATGCGGCCCGCTGGCTGCAACTTGCCCAGGCCTACATTGAACTCAATTTTGTGAACATTAATGTGTATTTCATGCTTTTTAAATGTTTCAAACATGTAGGCGTAAAGAATATAGACAATGGCAGCAAAACAACATGATGTCATAACTGTATACTTATTGATTTATATTTAGAGATGTGCGGCTGCTGTCTGGACACATCTTTTCAAAGCGTGGTGTTAAACTTGATATAAACGTGTGATTTTTAAATGTTTCAAACATGTAGGCGTAAAGAATATAGACAATGGCAGCAAAACAACATTATGTCTGTTCTGCTGTCTGGACACATCTTTTCAAAGCGTGGTGTTAAACTTGATATAAACGTGACCCAGCTTTGCAAAAATAAGAGGTTCCAATTGGCAAACGTGATCGGAAAGTCCTTTTGCATACTTGTGCGTTTATTCCAAACGGTTGTTTGCCCAAAATTTAATTAATACCTTCGCAACATAGATTTAACAGATGAAACTTTGCAGCAAATTCTGGCATTTCGAGTGCTGACACCCATACTCAAAATCACTCACAATCGCTAAACTCGGTTCCGCAGCTCGCGAAATTGCAGCAAATGAATTGATTGATTTATATATATCAGGGCGCTCTATGAAAAAAAAAATCAATTGCTTTTCTATTTCCGTTGTGCACCGGATCTATTGACAGCTGTGCAATTTTTCATTTGGATTTTCTTTTTACGCTTTCCATACTCGAAATAAACCTTCTTTCATTCAAGCGTTGGGTATCGTGCCAGCCATGCTATTTAAATAAAGAACTATCCAAAGACGGAAAGTTTAATACAACGGTTCCACCCGAGGGCCCATGGCCCAATAAGGAGGCCACAGAGCAGTTGAAGGGGGCCAAAAGGCTAGGCGCAAAAATGACTTTATATTTCCCTGTTCTACCTAGTTCCATTGCTTGATATGGTTATTTCACAGGGTGTTTCCACCTTGTTGAGCATGAATCGTTTGTTAAATTTCGTCTTTTCAGATGTCTGATAAACTCAAACTTCTATGACGCTTCTATGAGGCAAAATATCAACTCTTCAATTCGTAACAACACGCTTACTGACAACTTTAGTACAAAGCCCCGCCCAAAAAACACCCACGCCAACGCTTAAAATAATAAAATTATTAATTATTCAGTTGAGAATAAAAATGCAGATTGCGCTGGTAGTTCAAATTTTTAAATCATTCGTAACCAAAACCCCTACTTGATAATTGCTAATTTTAAAACGTGGCGGAGATGTTTTCTCAAATCTCACATATTTTGCATTAACGGCAGGGGCTTTGTACAAAAGACTCATTTTGTTGTCACAGAGTACGGTGACCTGATCGCTGCCCTTATATCTTCATTTGTTGTTTCTTAAACTCTAACTAACTGGGAATTTCCTATGGTCTATAATAGGCTTGCACGTAATTGACAAAAATCAATTCCGTAATTACGGCAAAATCAATTACGTAATGACCCCGTAATTGCGATATTTTTTCACGCATTTAAACCTATCATAACAACCAATTGAATCCACTTTTTTTCCGAATGGGACATTAAAGTTGGGTTTTCATATTCTTGGCAGTAATACACGCCGGTGACAGATGTTAAAGACAAATATCAAGGAGTGAATTCAAATTAATTTTATTCTGATTTATATCGTTTGTGTTAGCTTTGGTTTTCCTTTATCACCTTCGCAAATTGACCGTCCCATTTTTATGCGATCAGTTTTATCATTACCGACACTGGTTTACGGATATTTATGGAAACGATAGTTTTTTTAAATCAACTTTCGTACTGAATAAAAATTACGGGTTTCCAATTTATTAACCAACGACGAGAGTATTCTCTCGTTTGATTATACTTGCGATTTCCTCGCGACGAAGACTTGTTTTTGCAGCGTTTTCTGCATTATCCGACATTACTGCCTTGTTAGCATTTTATCATAATAATTATTGATGTCGACTTATTGGCGATATTCCGATTACCATGCTTCATTTTACATTTAATCATTTCGCGGACTGAATGTTTATAACGTTATTTGCGATAAATTTAGATCAAATATTATTTATTTACGTATAATTTAAATACCGAACTTATATGATATGCCTTCTCCGAAAATACAAAGTTATATCGCAAAACAATGCATTTTGTGACATTTATTTTACACTCACGACATTTATTTGCTAACTCAAGTCGGCGATCCTATCGGCCAAGATTGACACAAGTTTGGTCGAGTGCCGGTGGTATTCAAGTCGACGATAAATCAAAATAAGTTGCCGCATTTGGTAAGACAGTTAATCAAATATGGCCGAAATATTGCGAGGAATTGTGAAAAACATCATGAGCAAGGCCAAGTCCGGACTGATATATAACGATAAAACCGTTAACAGAACATCAAGATTTTGTAATAGAAAATGGATCTCGCAAACCTGAGAACAGCAAAAGATCCAAATAATTTTTTCAACTTCAACAAAATATTCATAGTGGAGAACCTAACTAAAACAGCAAGATCATTGTATTTCCAAGCAAGGGAGCGAAAAAGACAATGTGGTTACAAATATCTATGGACTAGTAATGGCAAAATTTTTGTCAAGAAAAATGACGATACTAACGCAAGACAAATCAGAAATGAAAATGATCTATCATTCATCAAATAGGCCAGTTGCTATATTATTTTACTAGCAAATATTCATGATGGTATTCCCTTAACCTAGATGCCCAATAACTGTAATTTTGTTTGCAACAGTATCGAAGTTTCAAAATTGAATTCCATTTGTACATCTACTGATCTGATTATTTTTCATATGAATATTCGTTCTATCCATAAAAATCTCGATCAATTAACTTTTCTGTTATCGCACTTGTCCGTACCCCCACACATAATAGCTATAAGCGAAACCAAACTAGTTAATAATTTTTCCTCTAACATAGGCATTGATGGATATAACTTTATCCACGCACCATCTGCTACTAGAGCAGGAGGTGTAGGCGCCTATATCAGAAACGATATTACGTTTACTGTAACCGTAGAAAATAGCGTTCAATATCCTAACTGCGAAACTTATGGTTTGAAATTGTTTTTAGAAAATGCCACTGACAAACTGGTAATTGGTGTCATTTACAAACACCCACGCAACGATATTTCTGATTTTACGAACATATTCGAACCATCCCTGGCCAAATTGGCTAATAAAAAATTTCTCATTGTAGGTGACTTATTAATTTATTTTCAGCTGTTATCAATACTCAAATTATGAACTATATCAATATGCTTGTGTCACACAATGCTATTTCTATAATATCTGAAGCCACAAGGGTCAGCCCCACCTCAGCCACCCTTATTGACCACATGTATACCAATTTAACGCACTTAAAAATAGAATCTTATGTTGTTCTTTCTGACGTAACCGATCATTATCCCATCCTTTGCTGTTTAAGTGGCATCAAACCTATAAAACGAATGAGTGTATATTGTCAAGGGATATGTCAAGGTTCTCAATTGATGCCTTTCGATCTGAAGTTCAAAACAGCATAAATAATCGATTTGCCACAATTAGTTTAAACGCTGAGAACTTTGACAGCATATTTGATGAATTCATACAGTCATTCGTTAGTACCATCGATCGGCATGCCCCACTTCGACAACTTTCACGTCGGCAAAAAACGGTTAAGGTTAAGCCATGGCTAACCAAAGGGTTGATCAATTGTACGAGACATAGAAATAAGTTATTTAAAACCCATTTTTATGTGGCAACCCTCTGCAACGGTCATACTTTAAGAAGTATCCGAAACACACTACTTCCGCATTAGAAAAAGCGAAGCAAATTCACTACCAAAATCTTATCTCTCAGAACAAGGGCAATCCAAGGTATACATGGCAAAATTATAAACCAACTTACAACCACAAAAAATAACTCAAATAAACAAATAATTCAGGAAATCTGTCTTGAAAATGGCAGTAATACTGAAAGACGGTTGCTTAATCGCGGCTGAATTCAATAAGTATTTTTCTACGGTCGGATCTAACTTGGCAGCCAAGTTTTCCAATGATATGTGTGACTTTAGGCCATTTCTTTGTAACCGTGTTAGTAAATCCATTTTCATGACTTTTGGCCACTGAATCCGAATTGATGATGGAAATTCTGAATTTGAAGGAAAGAAAGGCAGTTGGCCCGGATAACATCCCACCTCGCTTCCTAAAATTCGTTGCTGAACTGCTCGCGCCTTTTCTCGTGAAATTGTTCAACTGCTCCCTCGCATTTGGAATCTTCCCTTCATCACTCAAAAGTCGCTCGAGTGATACCGCTCTTCAAATCTGGTAACAAAAAAATTGTTTCAAACTATAGGCCAATTTCTATCCTCTCTTCAATTAATAAAATATTTGAACGTCTAATTCACATTAGGTTGACCAATTTTTCACAAAACATAATGTAATAAACAAACACCAATTTGGCTTCCCAAAAACAATCAGTCCACATCACAACGCATTTTAGATACAATTTCTTATATCTATGACAAATTAGAAAGGAAAGAATTTGTGAGTGCAATTTTTGTCGATCTGAAGAAGGCTTTTGACACTGTCAATCATGATATCCTAATAAACAAGTTGTGGCATTATGGCGTCAGGGGATTACCTAATAAACTCCTCCATAGTTATTTAAGTGATCGAACTCAATACGTTCAGTAGGAAAACTACCGCTCGTGCGTCTTACCTGTGACACACGGGGTCCACAAGGATCTAATTTGGGGCCTTTATTATTTTTGATCTACATCAACGATCTCGCCCATATGTTCATCATTCTTCTCAAAAATTATTCGCGGATGACACCAATCCCTCGATAGCGACAAATCTCTCCCTGCCTCTTCATTCAAGAGTGAACTCTGAAATAGTAAAAGTAGCTAATTGGATGAAGGCTAATAAATTATCTATAAACGTCGACAAATCCAAAACTATGCTTATTTCACCAATAAACATAAAACTCAAAACCAAATTTTCGATTGATTATTGGCAACACTAGATTAGAAAATGTAAGTTCTTCAAATATTTGGGCATATTTTTGGATAGCCAATTGAAATGGGAATATTCACATAATGAACTTGCTGCTAAACTATCTAGATCGGTTGGAATACTGTACAAACTTAGGCACTTTGTACCTGTAAACAACTCTCCGTATGATTTACCATTCTCTATTCCAAACCCACATTCAATATGGCATTATTGCATGGGGTTCAGACCAATAGAACTCTATTAACATCAAATCGAGATTATCCAAATAGAGCCATCCGTGCTCTTTCTGGTAAGTGGACGTCGCGAACAACTCAATCCAATCTACCATGAACTTCAAATTATAAAACTGACAGATATTCATAAAATTAGAGGTACTGAAACTGATGCATCAACATCATACCAATAAACTCCCTGTCACATTTACTCATTATTTCTATAAAGCAAAGTAATATTCATTCACATAGTACACGGTCTTCTACCCATGGTTCTTACTATGTCATCGTTTCACCTCCAAACTAACACAAATTCAATAAAATTTAGGTGTTAAATTATGGAAACTCTTTGGCTGATAGTATTCGAAACATGAATTACGATGCATACAAACAAGCATTGAAAAGGTATACCTAGGCGGCTATATACTTGATCCGTCAGCTTTTCAAATAATATGATTTCCTTTCCTGGCGTACCGTAGTCTCCGTAACGTACGGCACCCTTCCGGTCTTGATGCCTCGCCCTGTTACCGGTACTGTGATGGGATATTGTTCCGTACAAATTCCGAGTTACTTGAATTCCTTGCTGTTACCATATCCAGTTATTTTTTGTGTGATCCTACTCCACTAATAAAATGGTCCTTACGTTTCGTATCCAGTATGCCTCAGTAGGCTACAACAACCAGCTTTTGATCGCTGCTAGCAACGAGCTTCATTCATTTCTTGTTACGGTCCATGAACGCACAGTTGAACCCCACGAGGGCGCTGTCGCGTGTATTATTACTCTGGTGGTATTTTGTGATTTTGTTTCTCTGTCAATTATGATTGATTAAATTTGTATAATTTTTTTTGTCATTCCCTCTAAATCTCCAGCCCACAGGTGTCGCTGACTCGATGACTGTCACAGTCTTTCGCGACTCCTTATCTATTGCTATGAATCTCTCACTTGTATGAATTCTGATGTGTATATTTAATTTTTTACGATTGTCATTATACACGTTTGTCAATTTTTCGTGCTTTAAATTTTGTGTTAATTCTTGCATGATAGAAATAAATTATCTGAATCTGAATCTGAATCTGAATATGATAGCAGTAAAATTTTTAGCGGTCCGTGAGGAATCCGTCGTTTTGTTGTTTCTCTGTCGTCTCAATCGCTTTACCGATGCCAAGAAGACGAAGTTGCGTTGGTTCATTACGTAATCTCTCTTTTGTCGTCTTATTGCTATTTGATAAGCGCGACATTAATTATCACGGCGAGGTATTGGCGCGAGTGATCAATCGCTCTTTTCGCTTATTTGGTTCCAGTTCGTCGCGAAAGCTCTTCGTTAAATTTCACAAGATCGTCGTGTTGAAAGGTTATGGATATTTTCCTGTTTATACCCCAAGTCTGAAATAAAACAGCCAAAAACAGTATGATATTCCATGTTCATATATCAAGTGTTGATATTAACAATAAAGAATGGTTAGGCATTGCTAATCCACACTTGGTGGGGAATTCCCACTATTTAAACGCGTGACTATAAAATAGAAACGGAACATATATACCATAAGTAACGGAAAACTGGAACAAGTAAATAATAAATAAAAGTAAAATGGATACAAATGTTTGATAGACCATGTTTGATAGATTGATCTCAGGCGTTCATTAGTCATTTCACCCGAAGAAGTTGAAACCGGGCGTGTTAGCGTTCATCGGTCTTAACACAATTCTTCCCCCTATCTACGGTTATTATGTACATTGGCCATGGCCATGCTAGATAAGATGCGAGATGTTGAAACCAGGTGTGTTGGCGTTAATCGGTCTCAACGCAATTCTATCCCTTATTTACGGTTAAGTTGCGGGAGAAGTTAAAACCAGGTGTGTTGGCGTCAAACGGCCCTACTCAGTTCTTCCCCCTTAAATACGTTAATAATTTACATTGGCCATGCCAGATAAGTTGATAATAGGTTAGTAAATGGCAACTCCGGAACTCTAACTTCTTCTACTTGTTGAGCTTTCATTTTTCGCAATCGACGAAATTGACTGCTTTGAAGAAAGCTCGTTTCAATGCAATAATTACGACTTTACGTAATTCGTAACTTCCCTTCCGTAACTCCAAATAATTACGTAATTCCGTAAATCCGTAAATTACGTGCAAGCCTAGATAACCAGTAGTGGGATACAATTTTTTTGTCAGCCGGTTCCTCCACAAAAGTTATATTTTTCAGCAGTAACCAGTAATGCTAACCGGTTCGCTGATCTCATAAAATTACGTGAGGCGGTTCTATAAAACCGGTGCAAACCGGCTGAATCCCACCACTGTCTATAACCCGCGACGCTTCGACGTTTGGCATTTCCTGATTCATCAGAAATCGTGCATTTATCCGATGACAAGTACCTATGTAGTATGTGCAACAAGATGGCGGACAACAGAACGTAGTAGGTGTATGAGTTAGAGTTAGGCCATAATTTCAGGTACAAATACTACGGCAGTCACTTGGCTAGTCCCCTAACTCGTAATAGAACTAAAATAAGGAAAATTGGAATAAAATTATGGCCTAACCCTAACATAGTATGTTCAGGTGTCCGACATCTTGTTGCACATACTACGGGGGCGCCCGTTTTAGCACTGACCTCAGTTTTGCAACTCTTTTGAAAGTCAAATTTTCAAAGTACAGTAGTAGCTTAACTACAACTAGAGTAACTACTGGCAGTTCACATGACTTATTTCGTCCAATCACAGCATACAAGGCAATTTAGGGTGCACTAGACTCTATGAATTGTCAAAGGGCCTACTACCTATTATATGTGAAAATTGAGTTTCGGAAACGCTGCCCTAGCCCACTATCACTAAACTTTTTAGCGGCTTTTTTCCTAATTTACAGTCGCATACAAACCAATAAGATGTCTGAATTTACGTGGTGGCTAATGCGACAAGGCGGCTAAAAAAATAATCCTAATGTTGTGACTACAACCTGACCTTCACAGCCTGTAACTGCTAATTTAAGTCGGCATTTCATAAAAAGGAATATCAAAAAGGTATTTAAAAGTTGCATATTTAATTGTATACATAAAGCGTATAGCTTGTCTCGACATTCGACATCTATCTGCAGTCATTCATCGAAACGCTTATAAAAGATCAAATAGAAAAGTCTGGTGTTCCGCCTGTTGCCATAAACAATTCTACAGGGATTTGTTATACAGTTACGAAACATTGCTCGATTGAAAGTGCATGATGGTGATGTTTTGTGCTCCGCAGCAAAGCCTAGTGGTGTAGAAATGTTGTTTTAGGATAGGATTTAAGACGGCTTAACCATAGGACGAACCACGGCCTCTTGCCCGGTTATCATTCCATGTCGGATATGCGATTAGTTGGTTATTTTGTTTTCGGAAGCATGAACTTGATGGCGGGGAAGCCGTAACCGACGAACGGTTACGTGAACCATCCTACGGCGGCGAGGAGTTCAGCAATCCTCTCGCATATACCAATCCTTGCATGGGATTCAAACCTGCGAACCCACGCAGAGTAATAAGGACTGCGGTGGCGAGCGTATTTCTAACGCTTAGCACGATGTGCCACACCGCCGCAATTCGAATTTATTCGAATCTGTCCCAACTAGGGATATTCGTTTTATTTGATTCTGGAATGTTTAAGGATGTCTGATACTCGATGGCGAATTATTTCATTTTTTTCTAACTATCGCCACTGTCATGCTCAAGGCAGAAATGTTCTACGATATTGACGGTAAAAAGTTATATATATATATATATCACCTGGTATCTTGAGGCAAGTCGAAACACTACTTTGCTGAGTACACGAACTACCCTCTTAGTCTTATTCCCTCTTTGGCGCGGCTGTGTGGCTCATAGTGCTAAGTGTTAGGAATACGCTCGCCACCGCACCTCTGATTACTCTGCGTGAGTTCGGAGGTTCGAATCCCATGCGGAATGGTTATGTGCGAAAGGGTGGCTTGACTCCTCGCCGCCGTAGGGTGGATCACGTAACCACTGGTCGGTTACGGCTTCACCCATACTCAAAATCACTCACAATCGCTAAACTCGGTTCCGCAGCTCGCGAAATTGCAGCAAATGAATTGATTGATTTATATATATCAGGGCGCTCTATGAAAAAAAAAAATCAATTGCTTTTCTATTTCCGTTGTGCACCGGATCTATTGACAGCTGTGCATGTTTTCATTTGGATTTTCTTTTTACGCTTTCCATACTCGAAATAAACCTTCTTTCATTCAAGCGTTGGGTATCGTGCCAGCCATGCTATTTAAATAAAGAACTATCCAAAGACGTAAAGTTTAATACAGCGGTTCCACCCGAGGGCCCATGGCCCACTAAGGGGGCCACAGAGCAGTTGAAGAGGGCCAAAAGGCTAGGCGCAAAAATGACTTTATATTTCCCTGTTCTACCTAGTTCCATTGCTTGATATGGTTATTTCACAGGGTGTTTCCACCTTGTTGAGCATGAATCGTTTGTTAAATTTCGTCTTTTCAGATGTCTGATAAACTCAAACTTCTATGACGCTTCTATGAGGCAAAATATCAACTCTTCAATTCGTAACAACACGCTTACTGACAACTTTAGTACAAAGCCCCGCCCAAAAAACACCCACGCCAACGCTTAAAATAATAAAATTATTAATTATTCAGTTGAGAATAAAAATGCAGATTGCGCTGGTAGTTCAAATTTTTAAATCATTCGTAACCAAAACCCCTACTTGATAATTGCTAATTTTAAAACGTGGCGGAGATGTTTTCTCAAATCTCACATATTTTGCATTAACGGCAGGGGCTTTGTACAAAAGACTCATTTTGTTGTCACAGAGTACGGTGACCTGATCGCTGCCCTTATATCTTCATTTGTTGTTTCTTAAACTCTAACTAACTGGGAATTTCCTATGGTCTATAACCAGTAGTGGGATACAATTTTTTTGTCAGCCGGTTCCTCCACAAAAGTTATATTTTTCAGCAGTAACCAGTAATGCTAACCGGTTCGCTGATCTCATAAAATTACGTGAGGCGGTTCTATAAAACCGGTGCAAACCGGCTGAATCCCACCACTGTCTATAACCCGCGACGCTTCGACGTTTGGCATTTCCTGATTCATTAGAAATCGTGCATTTATCCGATGACAAGAACCTATGTAGTATGTGCAACAAGATGGCGGACAACAGAACGTAGTAGGTGTATGAGTTAGAGTTAGGCCATAATTTCAGGTACAAATACTACGGCAGTCACTTGGCTAGTCCCCTAACTCGTAATAGAACTAAAATAAGGAAAATTGGAATAAAATTATGGCCTAACCCTAACATAGTATGTTCAGGTGTCCGACATCTTGTTGCACATACTACGGGGGCGCCCGTTTTAGCACTGACCTCAGTTTTGCAACTCTTTTGAAAGTCAAATTTTCAAAGTACAGTAGTAGCTTAACTACAACTAGAGTAACTACTGGCAGTTCACATGACTTATTTCGTCCAATCACAGCATACAAGGCAATTTAGGGTGCACTAGACTCTATGAATTGTCAAAGGGCCTACTACCTATTATATGTGAAAATTGAGTTTCGGAAACGCTGCCCTAGCCCACTATCACTAAACTTTTTAGCGGCTTTTTTCCTAATTTACAGTCGCATACAAACCAATAAGATGTCTGAATTTACGTGGTGGCTAATGCGACAAGGCGGCTAAAAAAATAATCCTAATGTTGTGACTACAACCTGACCTTCACAGCCTGTAACTGCTAATTTAAGTCGGCATTTCATAAAAAGGAATATCAAAAAGGTATTTAAAAGTTGCATATTTAATTGTATACATAAAGCGTATAGCTTGTCTCGACATTCAACATCTATCTGCAGTCATTCATCGAAACGCTTATAAATAATCAAATAGAAAAGTCTGGTGTTCGGCCTGTTGCCATAAACAATTCTACAGGGATTTGTTATACAGTGACGAAACATTGCTCGATTGAAAGTGCATGATGGTGATGTTTTGTGCTCCGCAGCAAAGCCTAGTGGTGTAGAAATGTTGTTTTAGGATAGGATTTAAGACGGCTTAACCATAGGACGAACCACGGCCTCTTGCCCGGTTATCATTCCATGTCGGATATGCGATTAGTTGGTTATTTTGTTTTCGGAAGCATGAACTTGATGGCGGAGGAAGCCGTAACCGACGAACGGTTACGTGAACCATCCTACGGCGGCGAGGAGTTCAGTAATCCTCTCGCATATACCAATCCTTGCATGGGATTCAAACCTGCGAACCCACGCAGAGTAATAAGGACTGCGGTGGCGAGCGTATTTCTAACGCTTAGCACGATGTGCCACACCGCCGCAATTTGAATTTATTCGAATCTGTCCCAACTAGGGATATTCTATCGCCACTGTCATGCTCAAGGCAGAAATGTTCTACGATATTGACGGTAAAAAGTTATATATATATATATATCACCTGGTATCTTGAGGCAAGTCTAAACACTACTTTGCTGAGTACACGAACTACCCTCTTAGTCTTATATCTTATTCCCTCTTTGGTGCGGCTGTGTGGCTCATCGTGCTAAGTGTTAGGAATACGCTCGCCACCGCACTTCTGATTACGCTGCGTGAGTTCGGAGGTTCGAATCCCATGCGGAATGGTTATGTTCGAAAGGGTGGCTTGACTCCTCGCCGCCGTAGGGTGGATCACGTAACCACTGGTCGGTTACGGCTTCCTCTACCATCAAGTCCATATTTCCGAAAACAAATAACTAATCCCATATCCGACATGGGCTGGTAACCGCACGAGAAGCCATGGTTCGCCATATGGTTAAACCGTCGTATTGGCTTTCCCACTCCCCTGGGATAAATATGTAAATCCTATCTATTGACAGGCTGCTCCAGCAACATGAACCCCTCCTCTTTAGGTGGAGCGTGTATTACTCCAGCAGCCAGTTTTATAACAAACAAATCACAAAGTCTCCAACAATTAAATTGTATTATTATGTGTGATATTTTCGGACACGTCAGTGTACATAACGATCGTTTCAATATTATGTTGTTGTTGTTTTTCTTCTCTTACGTCATGACGAAATCGCTTTTCTCTTCGAATACTGTACCAAGTGCTTTGAAATTTTCAGTGATAAAGATTGATTTTTTTTGCCAGAAGGCTATTACTTTTACTTATTTCAAAAATTTCTGTGGACTTCAAGAGATTCGTTTTTCATGTGTCAGAATAAAAAATAGCGACACCTTATGACGTATTCATATATTTGAGCACAGCTCTCTTGTTTATTTACAGATAAAAACTTGGTAGAGGAAGTCCCCATTTATTTCAATTTCCATAGGCCTACATGGTGAAAATTGCATCGCATCGAACTGCGAAAAGACCATAGCCGCTAAAACGGGTTAATTGCTATTGAAAAAGTTGTCCCAAACCCATTTTTAAGTGCAAATAAATTAATGTGTTATTCGTTGTCCTTATAAAAACATTGAACAGTGTTGTATTGTACTACAATGAACAGGACAGAAGAACGGAACGATTGACGAGTGGTTAATTCGATATGACTAAGAAAAATTCATTTTCCGATCAATGACTATAATCCATTCATAATTTCATGATTTCATTTAAGAACAGCTATTTAAATTCATTCATGTGAATAACAATTTTAAAGGGAGTGCCGAATGCTTTCACAAACACTTGGTACACACAATTATGGCATACTATGGGTGAGGTATACCATACTTTTGTACCATTCTCGCTACATATTTGAATGAATTGGCGTTGCAAAGCAGCGTCTTCAAATGCGTCTTGTATTGCAAAATATTTTTGCAAGTTTTCATTTGTAAATTACTTCAAAAAGTCAAAAATATATCTGGAAAGATATAGTTTAATGTCACGTAATCGCCATTTCCATTATTATTTGACGTAAAGTGAAGGCGGGCGATAGCTAGTTTTTGTGTACATTGAGGCAAATACAAAATCAAACTGATTTAGACCTAGTAAAAAAAATACAGTAAAACATTTTTTGGTAAATTGTACAATATAAAAAAAAAGTTTCAATTTGACAGCGAAATATCCATAGAGAAAAGGCCACAATACTTGTGCCAACAATCTGGCATCAACAATAATTGCAGCCGTAGGCAGGGCAACGCTCTGCATTGCTTCCGCGGAAGCATCGGTGGCGTACGAGAGTCATTCTCTTTCTGTCGTAAAGATGGAAAATTTTAATTTGCTGTTACTTTTTGTTAATATTAGCTGAGGAATGGAAGTAATAAATTAGGCTAGGTCATAGGAGTTTTTGAAAATGAGCAAGGTCAGGTGGTCGTAAATGGTTGTCCGTAAGTTAGGAAGCAGCTACTGTTGTTTGGCTAATCGCATATTTTTATATTTATCCAAGCGTAAGAAAAGACTGTACAAAGATTAACGTCTTCATTACAAAGGTATAACAAGTCTGCACCCCTTGCCGGTTACTATATTAGTCTATATCGGGTATGAGAATAGTTCACTAAATTATCATCTATATGCGGTGTGCAGGTATGCATGGAATTGAATGGCGGAGGAAACCATCGCCTGGTACCGTAAAACCGGCTAACTTCGGATGATTTCACTATATTTTGAACAATATCTCCGCCGCATGTTGTTCAACTGAAGCCAAATTTGGAATATAATACATTGTGGCTATTCTCGTCTTGATAAAGTCGGTTCCATATTCATCAAAGCCTTTTTTCATTGAAATTATTGTCTTTATTCGTCTATTCTAAAATTATCTAACTTCGGATGGCCACTTTTCTCTTTGCGTCAACTCGTCGTGAGAGAGAAATGTCTGCGTAAGCAATGACGCGTGACAACGTCGCTGAATAGACCTTACGCCGCCACGACCCGTCTTGCGTGTTGCATACTGACGTTTGTACGTGACGTTACTACGTGACGTTACTCTTGCCGCTTCGCGAAGCTTAACTATTTATTCTTGTGTCCTTTATTATAACTCGTATATATTTCACTAACTACTCCTAATTTATTGCAAAATGCTAGTTCGTTCTTTTTATGATCGTTTATTTTCAATGCAAGAAAAGGATTTACAAAAAAAAAAAACGGAAGAATTGAAAGTACCTAACACTGGTGTAGGTTGAAATTGAAATGCAATATGGAACAAGTAAAGAATGAACAAAAATTAGACAATTAAAAATAAACGGATGAATCGAATGAAACACTGGCAAAAGTAAAAATTGAAATCAAAAAGCAATATGGAACAAGTAAGGTATGAACAAAAATTCGACAGTTAAAAATAAACAGATGAATTGAAGGAAACGCTGGCAAAATCAAGAATTGTAATCATTTCCACATGGGTTAGAGGGTCTTTGCAACAGTTAGTGTGAGTCTTCTTCATTTTGTCGAATAATGTCGACCTTTTCACGGCATTGCGTTTAGCTGCTTTCGCATACGACATCCCTGCTCTAACATCAGCCATAGCCTTTTGCAAGTCCTCGCTATTGCAGGAGTTGTAAGTTCGCTTTGGCATCGTATTGATAGATCAGATTTAATGTGTTCACAGGTAGATAGATAAAGTCAAATGACAATAAACGGATAAAAACGGCAAAAAGAAACTTCGCCACTTTTTTTCATTTTGCGCCTCACCTGTATGTGGTCCAACCTCCTGCTGTGTGCATCTATGTAGAGTTCTACGCTCACCTGTTAAAGATATTATTATCATCTGCCGATCGTAAACAGACATATCTAATCATTATGATCGTATAGATACATGTTTCAGGCCTAACGTATTACCAATTGCTACGATATCTATCGGTGTCGGAGGAAGTATGCAAAAACAAAAATCGACAAATTTCATATGCATTAAGCGTATGCATACCCATATTTTTAAATAAACAACATATGACTGAGACGATAGTGATGTTTTTGTAGGATTTAGTGACTAGGATCATGGATAAGCATAATTTTTAAATTTCACAAAACTGGGCGTCGCGATGTCTGGCGTTCAAATGTCGCAGCGAGTAACGCACGAGCCACGCAAAGTGACGTCGGCTACGAAGAGAGAGAAAGGGATTTGCGTCGTTGACGTCACGCTGTACGTAATCATCAAAACGTCGATATTTTGATGTAATTTTTAAATCAAAATAATCGATTTCACTCGAATCTCGTACGACACCTTGTGATCACTGTATTTTTTTGTATACATTGTGTACGCTCTCTAGCGCTTGGCGGTGATTTGACGAAGGTAGCGTCTGTAGAAGTCACGATTTGAGCCGCTCGAAAAAACGGTGTCATTTTTTTGGTAAAATATGATTTTTTGAATGATAAAAAATCAAATCGAGCGATTGGAGGCTACGGCAGATTCAGATATGTAAGGCCTTACTATAGAAACCGACAGAAGCGCAATACGACGAAATTTAGTTGAGATATGAATGATTGAAAATTTCATCCGAAGTTACAAGGCATCCGAAGTTAGCCGGTTTTACGGTAACAGAAACTGACAATCTGTAATTTTGATACCGTACCTCACATGATTTCGTGATTGCATGTTTTATATTGTTTTATTGACATTATCTGCCATGTTCTTCTTTTGATCAGTGTTTTCACGTGTTAAATTGATTTCAAAGTTATTGCCCGATTTTGTATTGCAGTATTGTGTAGGTTTATTTTGTTGCGTGCTTCAACTGTTTTGGTGGACGGGCGCGTACTCGTACGCTTTCAACTCTTTCTTGAGTTATGCTCGTCTTCCAGGATCTTTGCATTTTTTTTGTCCGTATAGTGTTGTTTTGTTTTATACCAAAGTGGCTAAAATAAAATTGATTGGTTTCTATTTTTTGGGGGATTTGGATCCATACCAACTGAATCTAATTCATAAAATCAAGTGAGAAAGGGATAAAATTATTTTGAATTAATGAAAATATTGATAATACAGTAATATTCTATGATTTAATATTTGAAAATAGTGATTTTATTACCACTTATACCACCCAGTTGAAAACCCTTTTAACAAATGCGCTGTCAGGTTTAGAGAACTGTGCCTAGGACTCTAACGAACGCAGGTAAATGCGTGCTTCTAACACTTAGTACTGTGAAGCAATTTCGAGTCTCTGCGATCTCTTCATCAGGTCACGCTTATTATTATGTGGATAAAAAAAAATTCTATTAGTACAATTCAAGACCTCTTATATTATCATTTTTCATTCTGAACTGAACAGATAGCTGAATGTGAGAAATATATTCGCCCCCATTTTTAATCAACCATACTATTTTTTAATTTAATTTAGAAATTGTTATTACTTACTAACAGTAACCTTTAAATGTAACTAGTGAGAATCATGTTATTGACAATCTCCCAAGATCACCGAAATCATTTGGAATATCTGATTAACAGCGAAGATGATATTGTTGAAAATTTTGCTTTAATTTCAGTAGAGTTTTTAAAGAATGGAATCAATAGAAAGACATTTAGCACTGCTGCACAGAAACTAAACGAAAGTGTGGATACTATTGAGAACGCTGTACAAGGTTTGATGCAGTTATTCACAGAGGGAACAAAATTCAACTTGGATGAAACAGATTTTCATGATTCGTTATTACTGATTGGGTTTTCTGAAAATATTTGTAAAATCCTGACAGAATTATACTTGAATCATTACAAGTATACTAAAGGTATTTTATCTAAAACGATGCCGTCTCTTCCAGTATATAGAAACCTGAGTTGGAGGTTTGATATAAAAATTGCAAGCCGCGCTTTGCATAACCAGATTACGCCTATTATCTACCTAAAGATCTCAACTTTCGATGGTAAAGAACAAAAAGATTATATGCTCCAGACTGACGTGGTTAATCTTGTCCATATGACTAAAACACTGGAAGAAGCTCTCAATGAAATGAAGTCAAATCATTGTCGTAGGATCCTAAGAAACATTAAATGATTAAAAATATTTTGGATTAATGTTAAATTATATCATCTTTAATGACTACGGTAATTATTTCTGAAATGCAAATATTGATTAGAAATATTTGGGGTTCTTGATGGTTACTGAAAAGTGCGAAAATGTAAAGTTGGTTTAAAAAAGGTGTCTAAACTTCAGAAAATAAGGGTTTGTTAGGGACATTGGGCTGTTTACCTCCCTTGTAAAATCATATTACCCGTTTCAGAATTATCATCGTTTACCATTTACACCCTTTTCAGTAATTGTCAACTTGAACTTGATTATTTTATCATGTTTTGTACTTTGAAGGATTGATTAATCATATACGGTGTGCAATATTATACTATTTTCTAAAACCTACATTTGAAAGGTTGAATATTGAAATTTTCATTCATGATAGATTTATTTATGATAAAAATTGATTTATTTGAGAATCAAAATCAAATAGGAACAATCAATTTTAATTGGAAAAAATTTACCCAGTAGTCACCGTAATTACAAGACGCCAAGATAACTTCATGTAAGCCTTTCATCACCTTTCAATTTTTGAGATCTTGTGATAAGGCTTATACAGGTTACAACTGCCAAGTGGGCATTGTTTACCTGCCATCACCATTTGACAATAAAGTATGTATTGTATATGTTAAAGGGCTTTGGCATCATTATATAAGAGCATGCAAAATAACATTCAGAAACTTGTAGAACAGGGGTGTGCAACCTGCGGGCCCGCAGGCCAAATGTGGCTCGCGTAGGCGTGCCAATTTTGGATGAAGTGCGGCTCGCGACGTAAGTTTTTAATTTAGTTTAATCTGGTATGTGCAAGTTATCCCAATCCCTTTGCGTTGCAAAGACTCATGTCATAAGATCAATAACCGACTACTAGAAAGCCTTTATTAAATGAGATGCGGTCCACCCAGTTATTTGTATCTGGCCCTCCTTTATTAAAGGTTGAATATCACCGGATTTTCTATTCCCACTGTTAAACAATCATTTTGTAGTTTCTTTTAACTTGATAACATTGACTTCTCAGTCTTATGTTGAGTGTTGTTTATCAAGATGAGTATGATCTGTATCCTGGTTTTTTTCATTGAAGCTATTCCTGATATCTAGAACTGAACTTAGTTGAGATTTCTGGGATGATTTTTGTTTCAATAAATCCTTGTGCCACTCAATATTTTTCCATTTTGTAGAACTTTAATGAATATTATCGAAATGATTGGCATTACTAAAATATACTCTTACACCCCCTTACATATATTACTCTTATTTTTTCATGATGTGGCTTCAAGCATGATCAATGATTGCTAATCACTTACAAGTAAGCATCTTGTCACCAGGGTGTCTGTATAAGACTGAAATTGTAGTGCTTGATCCCTAATTGAGAAGAATAATTCCGTGAAAAACACAATTTACAGTGCCTTACTAATTTCCATTACAATGTAATATTAAACTTTTGTATCAACATTTGTGAATATATATGAAATGCTTACAGTATTTATGTACCAGTTATTGGATAACGTACACGGTGTCCATAAAGTCCCTTTCAATTTCAATATTGTTATGAAGTCAGTTCTCAATATATCTTAACCAGGTTTGTTGTATTTAAATCGGTAATTGTGTAACTATTTTTACTTCATTTAATGCATATGTGAGGGACAAGACAATACATGGTATCGATAAATTCCCTTTGCAATTTAAAAAAAATTTAAGATTTATGGACACCCTACATATTCCAATTAATGGATCGATTTTGTAACAAAATTAGGATTTTATTTTCAAAAAGGAAAAAAATGTTTGACTTTCAGAAATGGCGATTATCACTTCAATCATTTGTATTTTCAAACAATATAGCCTATCTATTGAATATCACAAGTACCATTCTCCATTTTTCTGATTTTAACTATTTATAATATTATTTGTCACTTGATTCATTCTTTATAAAATTGATTTCCATTTGTTCATCTCTAGAAGATGTAGAATTAATAAAATATTTGTATACAAAAAAAGTGTACGAACCAAAGACGCAATGTCGTCATCAGCCTTACCGCCACCTGGCAACCTACCTTCGTGGTCTCGGGTCTCTACACTTGACCGGTCGAGATATCCAAAACCATTTTTGCGGGATCGTATTCCTTTACCACCAGGTGGCACCACAATAACGACGGATTCCGCAGCGATGATGGATTTCAACGCAAGTCTTGGGAACGTTGGCGTAAAATTTCTGGATAAAATGCCGACAGGAAATCAACAGCACGCATTTCGTTACGATAAAAGTATTCAATTTCTACAAGATCAACATGCGAACACATTGAAAAAGCTACACGAAGAATTAGACTTCCTAAAGCGGGAGAACAAGGAATTACAATTCAAAATGCTACTTGCACATAGAGGAAACACTCCTCTACCTCCATCTTCAAAGCAAACACAAGAATCTGACATCAAGACTCTTCTTCTCCAGGAAGAAGTTAAAGATTTACAACAAGCTCTACAGGAATCTACTTTGAAAAATAAAGAAATGCAGCATGCAATTTTCATGTTACAATCTCAAGGTAAAAATACAGGTGAACGTCACAGCTCTGGCGACGGGGAGCGCACCAAAACACACAGAAGAAAGTATTCTGTTAGTAGTCTTTCTACACCGTTGCCCTTAAATGCAACGCTTAACCCTCTACAAATTCGTGAGGGAGTAAATGAAACTTCTCGTGTGCCATCGATGTCCGAATGTGAAACGATAATTCAACGTCTTCATGAGGTCAATTGTCAGCAATTAGCGGAATTGTCTCGCCTTCGTAACGACATGCGTATTTCATCAAGAAATTCAACACCTGAGCCATATATTTCAAAAACCGTCGGACTCGCTGATAACGAGTCGTTTTCTGATACAAGATTACCTCGTATACCAGTGAAGCCGATTGGTAAAAAGTCAATCAAAAGTGCAAGCTCTGCTTTGGAAGTCAAAATATCTCTCCCTGCACTAACTAACACCATTTCCTCTAATATAGCGGATCGTCAAAAACGACAGAACGCTCTCCAAAAACAAAAGAATAATAAAACCTATAAGTAACATAACACGATCAATTTTGTACAATGACTGTTAAAAAAATTTAGGAAAGAAAAAATCAAGCCAAATTAAATTTTCAATACTGTGTTCGATTAATTGTGTAATGAACATTGATTTCAAATTTGGTACTAAACTGTTGTACCCATTTAGGTAGAATTGACTACCGGTAATATATTTAATTTTAGCAAGCTAATATAGGATTTGGTTCATGCCAATGGTTCTCAAACTTTCAAGATTGTGGCCCCAACCAAAAGACTCTCGACACTCCGTGGCGCCCTGATTTTTCACAAAAATACCTAATGTCTAGTTTTTATCCTTTTTTTATTTGGCACATTCAATATTAAACAGCCAGTAAACAAAAGTAAAACAATTTACAGTCAAAGAACTAGACAAATTGAAGGTAATCTACTTTGAATTAATGTACAGTAGGCCTACCCATCTCAAATAGTAAATTGTAAATGTCTTTGAACTTTGACCCCTTTGATCCAAGGGCCAAGTTTGAGAAGCCCTGGTTCGCACTTTCAGAACACCCTGTTAATATTATCAATACCAGCTTTTCTAGAGAAACTATTTGCTAAATAAATAGAATTATTTTTCACAGTATTAGATAGGATATGTTAGTCAACTTTTGGACAAACTCCTAGCTATTTCCCCTCACAATCTTGACTTGACCAAGTCTCAATTCTTGATACGAGTGGGCCTATATAGCCTATTGATTTATTTATTTTCTATAAACCACATTTTTTGCTGTTAAACTAAGATTTGTATGAAGTTTCACTCAATAAAAAATTGTCACACATAATAATTTAGGTTTTTTGCAAAATTTTCCATTCATGTAATTCAAAACTTGCAAAATTCTATAATATTAAATATTTCTAATGGAGAATTTGACACTCTCTTTGATTCTTGAAATTGAGTCTGTATTTTTGTATTTTCTCCTGTTTGCTTCATTATTGAAGTTTTATTTTTTTTTCACTGTGATGTTGTGTTTTAGTAGATTTATATTTGCTTTGCCTCTGATAAAAAGCTGCATTTATTTTTGTGATTTTAAGTTTCTTAAAAGTTGATTTTTTAAAGAAAAATAGATGTTATATTTGATCAGAAATTGAAAAATGTCTCACTGTTCAAGATTGCAGTTTACCATTATTTCAATTCATTGTAAGACATGCATCTGAATAATTAGATGTTCTCACACCAAAATGGTCTGAATGAAACACTCCAATAGGATTGAGCAATCTTGCATAGTTTTCAAACGAAATCGGTCCTTATCATTATAGCTGATAAGCTGCGGCCCACCATGTAGGTAATTAAACTGTCTGGCATAGTTTTGAACCAAATCTGGTCTCATGGATGTGTTGTAGGCTGCGGTCCACCATATGATTAAAATGTCCTGATTTTCCCACAGGATAAGTACAAAAGAAATACTATCAAAAATTGCACCTTTTTTCATGGCTGGAGATTACAAATGGCGAGTTTAACTGTGTGTAATTATTATCATTACATGAACCTTCTTACAGTAGCATGAATACCTGAGGCTGTATTTCTGTGTTCAACCCTCGCTAATATCGCTGGTATAATAACTCTGGTCAAATTCTAAGAACAAATTAAAGCGAATTGACAGTTTGCGATAGCACCTGGAACTACGTGAATGTTATTGGTTCATTCTGTGATTTTAGACGGCCAGTTTTTCAATTTCTGACCAAAGTTTTATGTCTCACTGTTTTACCTGGTGATTTTCGAAGCCTTTTTTTTCGTGTTTTTTCTTAATTTCCTAAATTTGGTGCTCAAATGGTTGACAAAACCCAAACTTTAACACTAAACCATTCCCAGTATATTCAACTATATTTTCTTAGACTCTATGAACTATAGAAACATTTCATTTTTCATAAATTTGGAGCTGTGTAGGGAGAATTCCATGGAAAAAAATTTGCTGTTTCTTCCACTTTTTGCGTATGTACGTATACTGACAGGCACAGCACAACTCCCATTTCACGCAGGTGCTTAGACTGCTGGCTATACTGTACCCTGAAGAAATATGGCAATTGGTCATTTTCCAAATAAAATTAACCCTGTCATTTAATAAAACATATTATATTTAGCAAATTTGACACAAAAATTTTATTAGCACAAATTGCCAATTTTGGTCATAAAATGTAAAATACAATGTGTGTAATCAAATGTATAATTTTTTATGAATTCAAACTGGACTATACCACAGCACTCTCAACAAATCGTTAATTCATTAATGAAAGTCCATTGACCCATTAGTGTCCTCTACCATTAACCAAATACATGGATAGAAATCAATTCAAATTAGCATTAGCTGTATTTAATCTGTAAAATTTAAAATCTGACAAGTCTTAATAATGCACAAACCTAATATTACTTGGTTTTCAAGCAAGTACTAAAAAATATGGACATCCCTGATTTTAGAAAATACTGACTTTACCTTTTTAGTTGTTGTCGTCTCTCTAGGTTTTTAAATACTTTGTGCTTTTAGATATTTATAGGTGCTTTATAGAACACATCAGTGACTTTGTGTAGTTTTAACTTATTTCAATAATAAATGGCGTTTATGTTTTGAATATTTGATTGTTGTGACTGCTCTTTGAGTGGAGGAAAGTTGACGAGATCTGACCATGTCCAGTAAGATGTGGGGCTAATTAGCCATCCATGCATACAGGGACATTTCAAACTTTTCTGCTGCTCTGCCGAGTTTCTGACGATGATGCCCCTTTTTGGCACTTTTATTAAATCGAATAATTTGACTTGTTATGAAAAGCTTCGTATACTGGTAGATGTGTAAATTTTTATAGTGAAGCTCATGCAAACAGTGGTGTGTCAATTTTTCTGCTACCCAATGTGAGTTTCTGACAATGATGACCCTTATACGTAAATTAATTTGAGGATAAACAAATTATAGATGTTGTTATACACAAGAATAAATGAATTTAGGTCAAGTAGGAGAGAAATGTTTGTATTATAATTATTCAAATGACCAAACTCAACCCTATAAATGTGCTGGAACATATTATATGTGTTTCGTTTCTGGGGGTCACTGTGTTCTTATATTATTGTTTCCTTCTCAACTGATAAAAGATCGTTATCTTTCATTTATCTGGCTGAGTACAGCCAAACAAATTTCCAAATATTCAGATTTGTTTTCGAAAACTATTTACTATCAATTCCAGCAAATTTTGTATATTCTAAACATTTGACTATTTATATAAACTGGTAATAACTTTCAAACCAAAATCTATTTGCAATGAGTCGAAAAATAATATTGCGAACGAATTGCTGAGAATTGGTTTGGTTTTTAGTGTCACATTTTCATTATAAGAATACCTGGCACCCCCTCAAAGTGCATAATCACCATAATGCTTTCAAAATACTGGTGTGGCGGAATTAAAATTAGTATTGGAACTCGCTAAGCCCTCATGTCCTTGAAAATTAATTCCACAAATAGCTTATTGGAGAGTCTGTGTCGTAACGTTCTTGTTGAATAATTAATGAGTTGAATTCAAGAGAAAGTGAAACCTTTGTTGCTTAAACTCGAATTATAACACTGCAATTGTTCCCGGGTATTCAGAAGGATCTTTGTATTTATCCTGGGGGGATGAAAGGAATTACATGACGAACCCACTTGAGTGGTAAACTCAGAATCTCGTGTCATTGTAAATTTCACAACACTGAGGGTGGGTGAATATCAGAATATGATACAATTTTGCATTGATACTGCATACTTTTGTTAAACCAGCTTGAATTTGAAGGTAAAACACACTGTGTATCAACAACGTTTAATTTATATTTATTACTGCAACCTTGTAAAATTCCGATTTGATCGAAATAACTATAAGTGGCAAATTGTATTTTACCCGGGTGTTTTGCTTTTTCAAAGACTCCCTGAAAATCTTCCGTAAGTCAAGTCCATCAAACTGTTATTTGAAAGTCTTCCTTCGGATGAGTCTCCTCACACTGAATGAACCACAAACTCAGCGATTTTGAGTTCCGCAAACCTCTTAAAAATATCTAATTGCAAGCATGTTCCAATTTCTTGGCTCAATCAAACATTCGAAATTTACACAGAACTTTCCAACTTGGAGGTTCCATATTACTTTCGAATGACTTTAATTCTGTGGTCTCATCAAGCACTCAAGTCAAGTTTATTTTTTTCAACCAGTAAAAAGATAATGACAGTTATACTGCAGAAGGGAAGCCGCAGGAAACCAAAGCAACACCCAAGGTTTAAATTTTCTGGTGCCAATTTCATATAAATCTCGAAATAGGAAAGTCAAAACGACGATCAGACAAGTTCCAACTGCACAATATTTTATGTTACAAAAATGATCAATCGATTGAAGCACATGCAAATAAAGATTATATTTTCTTGAGTAAGTCAACAGTTTTCACTTCTAAAAATTGTTAAGGCTCTTTTCTGAACTTTCAGATTTGACAGTGAATAAAAGAACAAGATTAATTTTGGATCCGAATGCAGGAAAGTTGCGATAAATAGTGAAATATTGGTTTTCAGATATTAATTGTACGCATTTCATTTATACTGTGAGAATTCAACTGCTCAAAATCATATTTCAAATAAATATTCTGAATTATTTCTAAAATTTTTACAAAAATATCATTTTTGCACATCATGTAAGTTACTTGGTTGAGTTGAAGATAAAACATATTGTTTATATCAATTACGCCAAGTACGACAAATGCCAAGCAAATAGGTCAGTGGTTCTCAAACGGTGGGTTCTTGAGGGGCCGTGAAGCTGACCCGAACGTAATGATTGAAATTTCAGGCCCGACCCTACCCGAAATGTCAGGCTCGGGCTTCAGATCTTGGCTCTAGTAAGAAGTGCTGTACACTGTACAAAACTGCTATGCGTAAAAAAGCCACATGGTCATTCTTTGTGTTGCAAATTTTTGTTCCTTTGTGAAGATTGTAAAAAGGAAACTTTGACATATTAGAATGGGAAGCTAAATAAAAATATTTGTTAGATTTGAACTTGCCCTGCTTATTTTGGATATTTACGTTCCATTCACATACTTTCAACGTGTTTTTTGAATAAAACATATTTCACCTTACTATCTGTTATTTGTAGCATATTGTCATCAGCTAATTATTTTTGAGATGGGCACGACTTGAAAAGTTTGAGAACCAATAAAATAGAGAGACATGATCGAACAGTTACATTCACCATGAATCAAAATCAACCTAATAAACTGAATAAATTTTAAAATAAAACTTGAATTTATGAAAATGCTGAAATTTGCCTGATGGTCACTCAAAAGCACTGATAAATTCAGGTCAATTATTATTTTTTACTTTTCAAAAAAAAATCTAATATTTGAGGTATACTTTCAAATTTAATCAGTGTTGAATATCTCGGAACAAAAAACTCAAAAATGTTTGTTTTTGACGGCTCAGAGCTGACGGTCATGTAGAATTTATCTATAACCCTAATAATGATCTTCAAGCTTTAGAAAATATGAAAAGATAATATGTAGAATAACCTCTATGTATCATAATTCATAACACATTCATTATAAATCATAAAATATATAAACTGATAGAAAACGTGTCTTTTTTAACTTTTTTTTGCAATGCACATTTATTCCTTTCACTTTTAACCAGGCATAGTGGGAAGAGAATACAGGGTTCGCTACAGATCAACACATTCATTAAAAATGGAAAATATCAAATGATAGAAAACAAGCCTTTCAACATTCAGACACTTTTTTAACTTTGCATTTATGCCCTTCACTTTGAACCAGGCTCTTAACAAGCAACCACTGTTAGGTAAGAAGCTGCTGTAGTTTGAAAGGACCGGAAACTTTCCCTTTCCAAGATTTACAATCCAATTTGTTTTACCCCGGTTAAGGTGAAGGTAGTGGCTTCCCTACACCCCTCCCTCCTATAGGGGTGAAGAACCCACTAAAATTTCTAAAATACCCCCTAATTTGGGGGTGTGATACCAAACTGTAATTCCAAACTTAAGTATAGTTTTATTCAAATATATAGAATATGACATATTCTTCAGTGTAGATGTAGATGGCCTGTCAAATACATAACATAGTTTTATCGCCAATTGGCAAAATATTTACCACCCCATAAATTTCAAATTACCCCCCTTCTATAAAATGAAAAGCAGGGGAGCATACTGGGTGAAGGGGATTTAAACCCAAGATTAATGTTTCCAGAATAGTGAGGTTATCTTCACTACTGCACACATGAGATTGAAAGCAACTGGTCCCAATCTGTCGTTGTAGAGTACACTTCTCGTTCCAACCAAATATCATAGTTTTTCACAAACTCATTTGGAAGGTCAAATTTCTCTCCAAGGACACTGTGAAGGTCATTGTCAACCGGTTCATGGTCTTGATTTGGAGGAATAATAGTCGGACTGTCCGTCTTGTATCTTCTGAAGTTGAATCTTTCCACCTGAAAACGAAATGCAATCATGTAGGTTGTGTTGAATTAGAGTCAAATCAGAAGTGCAGCATTTCTCAAACTATGCCATAAGACCATAGAGTAGGCACTGCAGAGTGATCCTCTGGAAATGAAATGCAACCATGCGGGATGTATCAAATAAGTATGTCAAATTGGAAATATTCTAGTCCAGTCCAGTCTAAAACTTTCATGATCCACTGATCCATTCGCACTCTCAACACCTGTGGTTCCCTGCTCGGCGCTCCAGAAGTACATGTACCAGAATGGGGGGAACTAAATTTGTTCGCCTACTTTACATCAAGTTATGTAAGGGGACTGAAACCTATGGGTAGAGGGTAGGGATGGGTCGAGATTCGGATCCGGTCTCGGGTTGGAGTCGAATCCACGCATTTTTTGGACTCGAGTAATTTTTATCGAGTCTATAATCAATTCTGTTTTTATTAATTTGCGCCTATGTTTGTACTTTTACCCCTATAAATCTCAGTACATACCCTAACTGGGTAAAATTCTTGTTAGATCTGTAACAATATTCCTCGTATGTATAATATACAACCCTAACCTGGTACATACACTACGACAGTACCCCCCGTTCATCTATAACAATACTCAGGTTGCTTTTAACGTGTTTCTGTTAATTTTTTTTCACCATTATGGATACTAAGGAAGCGAACCAATGTAAGAAAAAGAATGGATTTTCCTACCTCAGCTCGAAGCGTGCACTCCTCTTGTTGAAAATCCCAAGGTCTGGCATCAACATCATTTCCATAAGCCCAATCATCACTCAAGCGATGTCTCACCTACGATAAAAAGCAGGTCATTAACGGAAAATAGAAAAATAATATCACAAAAAAACGAAGCCATGGGAGCAGACTAAATGAAGAGCAGTGCTGGTTAGATGTCCAAGTCATTTGAGGTCGGGTCAATCACTGGGTTACGTCTCACTTGTGGTTACTTGTGTCCAAGTTCATTCCATTCAGGTAACTCGAGCAATACTTTGAGTTTTTGATAAAGAGTGACTTGTGTGTACCAGGTTAGGGTTAGGCCATAATTTTATTCAGATTTTCCTTATTTTAGTTCTATTACGAGTTTGAGGACTGTCTGTGTTAACAAAGTGAATATACCCCATATTCACATATGCCCATAGCCATAGTAATCAATCCTATTATACAACTTGATGTAAAGTGGGCGAACAAAATTAGTTCCCTCCATATTGGTCCACATACTTCTGGAGCACCCAAATTATCACCAAATAAGAAAACATTACCTTCTGATAAATGGCTGACATAATCTTCATATTACTCTTCCTCCATGCTCGGCCAAGATACTTTGTTTGAGATTTCAAAAGTTTGAGAACATAAAGCTGCAACATTGCCTGCCTGACTTTTAATGCTCGTTTCAATATTGGTGATGATTTAAAGACCACAAGCATCTGAAAAAATGTCGCATGTTCGATTCCATTTAGTGGACGTGATAGCCTGGTGCAGAGGTTCCCAATCGCGGCACTTGGCCTTCTAATGGGGTAACAGAGCAGTATGAGGGGGGACTACAATACCAGGTGCAACACTGATTTCACTTTTCCCTTTACAAGAAAACAACCTGTTCTTTTTAGTTTCATTGCTTTAAAGGTTATTTCACAGGGTGTCACTTCGTTGGGCATGTAACACAATGGGATTCAGAGAGAATGGCATGAACAAGAGTCATGAAAAATTATTTTCATTCTGTTATTTCTCTAGTTTTGTTGGGAAATTGAAAAGATTGTTGACTAAATCTTTTGAATTGAGACTCTGAATCGGGAGAATCCCAGGCAAAGCGGCCCAAATTTCAAGTTATGGGCAGATGCCAAGACTTGAATAAAAAACAGTTTAAGAGTTCAGTTTTTTAATATCATGCATTTCCTGCCACAGTGGCTTCTTTTACAGAGCCTTGTTCAAGGTTTATTAAGAGAGAAACACCTCACTAGTACACTTACCATGGTTCTTGAATGTTTCCATTTTACAAGTTTATTCAAAATTCTGAGCAGATTGATGCTCGAGAATAGATTTCTCCAACAGGCTGCAGATTGGGTGTCAACTGGTTCCAGAGATTCAGCTGAAAAAATATTAAATACTCAACAATACTGGTGCAATTATTCCTTGGTCAAATTAAGAATACACCTTATAGAGACATCTATCTCTAACTACCAAAAATATGAAGGAGACTAGACAAGCAGAATTTTGTCTTAAAAATAATTTGCAAATATGAGTTTAAAAAATTCTACAGAACAATGGTAAGGACTGATAATACAAAATAAAAAAATTGACTTCTAAGAAATACTTCCACCCTTAACTAATGAATTTCGAAAGCAACCACAGTTCACAATTATCTCTCAAACACAATCTTGAAATTCTGAGGGAGTTTGTCCCGAAAATTCGAATGCAAAATACGAGAGAACAATCTTCGAATGATAAACAATATAGTGGGGAACCTCGCTATAATTTCTCCATACCTGTGATTTCCACTTTCTCTCCAACAACACAAGCAGGATATTCCAATGAAGGAATGACGTTCTTCGTTGTGACGTAAGCGACAATATTCTGATTGAAGAATTTTAAAACAAGAGGAATACAATTCGCAAACACAAGATGCTGACTCATGTATTCATACTGATAAACATGATTCAGCTTAAAATGTTTCAATAATAAAAGCAAAATTGCTGAAATTGATTTAACGATTATTTCACGATGACGATTGACATCGATTCCTAATCTTACTGATTGAACTGCAGAGTATGGAATCTCAGGGGGCAAAACATCAGCTAAGATATTGATTGCGTCACTTTTTGCTTTCGATGTCGGAGCTGCGGCAAGTAAGATCTTCAAAAGGGAAATCATATATTGTGGTAAATTTGGTAGAATTGATTGGTAAAGTTTTTCCGTCGAGTTATCAGGAATGACATCCAATTTTGCTTTTGTTAGGGGGTATTTTCCTATCTGTGATTCAATTTCAATTTGCTTTTCCGCAAGTGAAACATATAAATGCTTTCGAAGAATTTTAACACTCTCCTTAGTTGGCGTAGGAAGACCAGCCATAGTAGTTACATCACCTTCAAGTTGAAAACCGACAAACTTTTGACGGACTTGAGATAAGAAGATCTCAACATCTCGTTCCCGAGTTTTAGGAGTCCAGTGAAGCCCAGAAGGTACTTTGATAACATGAAGATCTTTTAGAGCATGCTCTTCCTCACGTTCTGCTTTAATTTTCATTAATTTTAAAGCGATTGCGGCAGTGTCACCCGGTGTTGGATCCCTCTTAAATGGTGCTGGCGTTCCGATACCAACTGCTGGAGTATCAATTCCTCCTCCGGGAACAGGGGCATCGATTTCAGAGTTAAATATGATGTCTTCATCAGTTTTTTCCACCTCATTTTGATCTGAAGGGGCTGGGAGTAGATCAGCTCCATTTTCTATCATTTCTTCTTTTTCAGAATCTTCGTCATCCGCCCCAGGAATGTGTATATCGACGTCAATATCACCAGAAGATTCAGATTTATTTTCCGAACCTGAAACTTCAACCACTTCTGGTCCACGTATGATTCCTCTGCGATTTTTTCTCCTCCCCGGTTGACCTTGGTCGAACAAATCCGCTGCGTTCATTGGTGGAGCAGACGCTTTCATTTTTCTAGCAACTTCAATAGGATTTTCTGCTAAACGTGGAAGCCCCGCCTCCTCTCTTTTCTTACATTTTAACTGGTGTAAATCTTCAAGCCCGCCCACCATCGCCAAGACAACTTTCCATAATAATAAAAGAACCTTTTTAATTGGATAAGCTGTTATGTTGTGGTTACAGAACTTGGTAACCATATTAAACAAAACGACGAAAAGCGATTCATTTCCATTAATTGATTGATTTAACAATGTAATGAACGCATCTCTCGCTTTTTTGAATTTTTCAGAATCGCTTTCTTCAAACTGTCGAATAGTCTCGAGCATTGTATAAAGTAGACTAATCACGATTCTTAATTCCGAACTGTTAACGATAGAACACACTGTTGGATTTTTCGAATCAGGAATTTCTTTCTCATTCTTATGTATTTCCATTAGAAGTAATTCTTCTGCCAATCCAAATACTCCCATTTCATACAATAAAAAGCAATTTTTCCTGGAACTTTTCAAAAGTTCCTCAACGGTGGCAAATTCAGTAAAATTACCCTGTGCAATGTATAATAAACTTCTCACCGCTCGAAACTTCTTTTCAGAATTTACGACGTCTGTTCCATCCATTGCCTTCATAATCACAACCTTCTTTTCTTCCAAAGTCATTTCAATCCATTTTCTCTCGTCACCGAGGATTTCTATGAAGCATTCTTGGTTTAAAGCAAATTCATTCTCCTCTGTATAACTGTACAATTCTCCTAACTCACTTATAAACGAGTCACAATCGCCATAAACGAAATCTAAATCTTCATCACCGTCACCATTTTCAGATCTTCCCGCCATTTTTCAGATTAATTAATAGCGTAACCTAAGACATAATATTTCCTATTATAAAGTGAAAAAGAACATGAATGATGAAAAGAATGAAAACACAAGATCATGGATAAGTATGGATATATGGCTTTAATTCTTATTTAAAAACTCTAATATGTAAAGGGCTGTTAGACTCAGGATATAAATAGGTATAGTTATAAGGTTCCAATTGAGATTTGAATGGTCCTCTTCATAGAGGCATATTGGGCTGCCATATTTAAGAGCAGGTTATAATTGTGTAGCTGAGCTAAATTAGTAATAGGGGGGCTGAACCCTCAAAACTTGAACTGATTTGGGAAACTAAATCATTTTTTAGAGAGAGAGCAACAACTCAACCAAGAAACTATTTATTAATTCTACCATGAACAAAATTGAGCAAATTCATCTGTTAGGGGTGACTCATACCTCATACCTTTTTAAATGTCGTCTTGACCATAGTGATTTCGATAATAGAGCACAATAAATTGTATAATATATATACCTAGACATATATAGGCAGCGGTGCCATATTTAGAATCAAGCTTCTAAATGAAGGAGGTATAGTCAGAATTTCCATAAAATGCCTTACAAAATCCAGTTTTCTGACAGAATCGTTATCAAAATATTTTACACGAGGAGTATAAAGTCAAAAATATAGGCAGGTCTTTTCTGAACCAACAGCACTGTTAGGCAGCAATAGCATTAATTGCCAATCAAGATATATAGCAAGTAAAAAAAATTGTTACATTGAGAAAAGTTTCACATTTATGACAAACTTTGAGTCTAACGAAGTACAAGTTCTTAATAACGACAAACAAAAATGATCTAAAAATACAGCCCAAATTTTTATTATTTTTTTGAAATAAAAGTCTGTTTGGCACAGAACGCTATACTCGTATATGACATGGGATAGCTGCTTAGTTGAAATTTGAGTGGATTTAATTTTACTAAACAAGTCTCTCAAGAATTTCATTCCGCGTCAGACTTTTTAAAAAAAAACATAAAAATTTCTCATCACATTTCTGTTTGGCCTTATTCAAGCAGTTTTGACAGTATTTTAACATCATATTCCTGTTTGACGTTATTTTAAGTGTTACACGTTTACTTCGCTAAAATTCCCAAAATTTCTATAATTATATACATTTGAATTCCAAATATACAGAACAGATATAACTTATATAAAATACAAAATAATATTAATAAAAATGTAGAAACCAGTAGTATATTATTTACAAGATGATCCTTGTTTGTTACAAGTTACTTTGCAATATTCAATTTTCAACAAAAATCAATGCATTCATGATATAAGGTAGGAGAGATAGAGTTAAAAATAAAGAAAAGAAGTGAATATGTCAATCAAATGATTTATTTCATATAAAATAAAATATCAGAGCAAGGGTTATCGTTGAGGATCTGCGTGTAGGCAACAAAATGTAATTTGTTGCAGGAAAATATCTTGTTTGTCATAGAGAGTATCAGTGAGTACGCAAAACGATGTGAATAAAATAAATCAGAGGAAGATTTCATGCGCTTACCCTGAAATAAAAGAGACCAATCTCTGAATGGGAAAAACTACCGAAATAGAATTATGCTTAGCCAGAACAGCGTGATTTTACAAAGAGACTGTATAGTTTTATAACTATAACAATTGTTAGTTAATTAAATTTTATTGTATGATAAACGAGAAATACGAAAACTATGAATAAAAGCTATGAATTACCAAAACAACGAAATTTTTAGTTATTGCTATAGAAATGAGCGAAATTTTTGAACACATTAATATAAGCTAAGGTTTACCATATCATGCCATGATGAAGTTTTTCGAATAGTTACCTTGAGACTTTGGCAAATTACATCCTTTTACCTATGCCAATTGTGCTCTATATATTTTTAATATACTTATAAACTACACAGTTGAATTAAGATGATAATGGATCGAATTTCAGAACACCAAATGCATGATTTTGAGTTGAAATTGCGACCATATTTTTTAATTTTGCTACGAGGTGACAGTTCACAGACGAAATGAGAACAGAAGTATGTATTTGAAAAATATTTATTTCTAATAATTTCGCTAAAAAAAATGTCATTCAAGTATGTGTTATAGAAATAAATTATATTTTATGTTCCATATTATAGTGTAAAAAAGAAGAAAAAAAATATGCAAAAAAGAAGCATTGTTAATAGTTTGATGTTTATAAATTCAATACACATTAAAACTGGTCTAGTATTCTACTTATCTTAGATAGGCTAAAGCAACAGAGTGAACTGGCGAATATTTACCAACATAAAATATAAGTTTTCATCGGAAGCGAATTTCCCTGGACAACATGGTCTCTCAGAAATACCTGGTGCTACTATAGCGCGAGTGCTACCGCCTATCACCATATGTCACCTACCCAGTGCAGCCTCAGATATCTCCTTGGCCCGAACCAATTAACATCGACTAAGGTCGATTCAAAATGTTGCAGAAGTTTTACCGCAACTTCCTAGCATTAGGTAGACCCCACACTACAGTGTTGGCTTGAGGTATTACTCACGCTCATCTCAAACGGAGGAGTGTGTTCCACAAGGGCATAGGCAATTTTTTGAAAGGGTGTGGAGCGAATTAAAAATAAAAGTATTAATCAGATTTGATTTTGCCCAACTTATTTTGGATATTTACATTTCAAAACTTATCATTTATTTCATTATTTACGTTCCATCCACGTATTTTCAACATGTTTGTTGAATAAACATACTTTCGCATTACTATCTGTTTTCTAGCTTCAAGTAGATCCTACAATATGGGATGGTTAATATCATGCATTAGTGTGATAGCAAGCTAAAGTAGCACTAAATATTATGAACAAGAATCTAATGAACAAATAAATTTGATATGTACCTTTAGGTAATTTGATTTTAAAAAATGCACAGTTCATCATTGGAAGTAAATATGCAATGCAAACATAGAAAAAAAAACACAATTATTATCCCCTTTTAAACGAGTTATAAATATCATTGCACAGCAGGGTAACAAAAAGATGAACAAATGCAATAAAGGATTATGTCATGATTAGAATAACAATTTTTTAGAATAATATCATACTGAAAGACATTCAATACAGCAACTAAGGCGTACAAAGTAATTACCTAAGTTCATAATGACTGTTTTACAGGTTAGCATAGCCCACATAATCAATATATTACTGCCTGTATAAGGTGAAGAGATGTGGCCATCTTTGGACAGTGCTTGAACTCAAATACTCCAACCAAGTATTCCTGAATATACCACCCAAATCACAAAACTGAGATGGTAACAAATGCATGTGATGAATGGCATGAATTATTTGAATAAAACCAACTTGTATTTGTGTGTGAGGTAGGAGACGTACCTCCTACAGTCCTGGACTCAAAACTCTGCAATTTTACCTTGATTAGCGGTCTCTTAAATCAATGTATTGAGGCATCGACAAATACAGTAGTATGGTAGAATTATTTGAATAAAACTCAACTATTTATATATGAGGTTGTAGGCATGTCTCTAGTTAGTCCTAGACTTGGAACTAAAAAGGGATTTCAGAATAATTACTGTTAACCCAAAACAATGTATCAGGCTATTAACAAGTACGGTACATATAGTAAGAGTGAGACGAAGCGGGAAATGTTCGATTAAAATCAAAGTGCAATTATGGTATTTGCTGAGTAGTAACCTCCTTGTAGGGAGAGATGTACGACAGCTTGGTAGTATTTACAATTTATGGAACGTATGGATTACGCAGATTTAAAAATTGGCTATAAGTTACTCAAAAGTAATTCTTCAAATCCAAACAAGAAATGAAAACTAATTATTTGGCCCCAAATTCCATTTCAATATTCTTCCTCCAATGTTCAATTAACCAAATGTCAGGCAATTTTTTGAATCAGATGAAATAAGTTTTCATCTGATTCATCAAATGTGGACTTGAGACTCAAATACACCAAGAAAGGTCTTGCAAGCATTTCCCTTTATACCAAAGAGCAAGCATCTTATCTAAATCAGTTCTTAATCTTTTATCTTTTACTGGGTTGTACAATGAAGCAGAATCTTTGTCGCCTAGTGGTTTGGGATAAACTCTCTTGAAATTTCTTCTGTTAACATGATGTTTATACGCAATTTTCAAACTATTTTCAACAGGAATTACCATACATTGACTACATAGTTTGCAAATATGATCTAAGCAATATTTACATTTCAAGCATTCTTCTGGGTAAGCTACGATATCGCGATTACTGACAGACATCTCCTCTTCAAATATATTTTTCGTAGCGGAGTGTTCCCTTTGCATTGCGATTCCAACTAGTGATAGAGTATTGAATATAACTTGTCGGTACATTCTTGCGTTATCGGCAAAATGTCCGCTAGATAAATTAGGTGACATGTTCACTTCCATTGCATAAACATTTAAATCCTCATCAAGAACAAAATCGAAACGAACAAGTTCAAAAAATGATCTTGTACCATAGGGATAATACCCAACTGATCTAATAATATCTGGCTGCTTTTCCCAAATCAACTCTGACACGGCCGCATATAAATCATCAACAACTTTTTTCTCGTTAAGGCCGATTGTTTTTAAATGTTGTAGCAAGCTCTCTTTGTGTGAAAGCTTCATATTCTTATAACCCGTCTTTAAAGATGGCATTTCCCAAGTTGGAGTATAGTCATCTTCAACCACATATTTTCTAACATTCCCAGAATCGAAAGGTTCATAATCTTCAGGGCAAAACCTTATCAACCATTCATTATCAAGGACGTACACAGTTAGTGGATTAATGGAAGTAATCACAGTATAAATCCCAACGTCAAATTTTCGTCTATCCACAAGAAAAGGCTTCCTCACAAATTCCTGTATAAACGAGTCAGGTGCACTAAAATCAAGTTCTTTTTTTGTTTTTATTTTAATTCCCCTGTGTTTATTATTTTTTTGAACCCACATTTTTTCCGGATGCTTTTCAATATATTTCTTAAAATCAGTTAAATTTTGTGGCAAAGAAAACGCAAGTGGAATATACCTTGATTTGGACATAGCGAGATACCCTTTACTTGTCAAATACCCAGATCCAGGAAAATGGTTCACTTTTTGATGTGGCTTCAACGTAGTACTTGTTATTGCTTTTCCGAATGGGTATTCATACGACCACATTACATCCCAATCTCCAGATTTTTCATTCCATCTGTCAAATCCTACAGCTTTAAAAGTTTCTTTGACATGGTTCATGTATCCAGAGTCAGCATTATTTGCTGAAAGCCAGTAAACAGGGTTATTTCCACTTTTCACAACTGTTGTCACTGGTGATGATGATTTGAGTTGTAAAATTTTCAACTCTGATATACTTGACATGATATGCAGCATTCCAAACACAGAAAATATCAGACAAAATGTCTGGAATTTGGTGGTCGTGCAAAATCGTTTCAGCAACATTGCTTTTCTGAGTATCATGGGAAATGATGATATGCAAAATTATTTCTAGTTGAGAGTTTTGTCTTAAGAAATGCTACTGCCGCAGCATAGGAATCATTATTTTTACAAATTCCATGAAATTCGAATTAGACCACTGTAGATTTTTAACAATTTTCAAGCAAATGAATATGAAGGGAACTTGACTTCAAAGATGACATAAATCAGTCATAATAAATTGCAGATAAACAGAGCAACAGTTGAAGTAAATCCAATGTACAGACAATTTGTATTCCCCTGAATTTTAAGACAAAAGTCTGTTATCCATTTTGACAGTATATAATTAAGGTATTGATTAAATTATTTACATTGGGATAGTGCAATAAAAAGATCAGCATATTACTGTATTAAACAGAAAATAAATAACTTATATACCTAAGGTACCGTAGCCCATCAAAAAACATGTAGATACTGACAAATGACCCAAAGTCTAAAAACTATCAGCATCAACTGTTACCGGTACCGGTATAGATTATTCACCTTTTTCTGTCTTCTGCTTAAATCCAATACCGGTATCTGAATACTGGAATATGCAGAACATAAAAGCACAGCTGTACTGGCTGTAGCCTATCTATGTGATGCTCAGATGTACCATACTTTAAAAAGATTAAAAATTGGAGGTTTTACCGAACTAAACACCTAACCGGTACGACGTACGGGTACGGTACCGGTACCGGTACCGGTATTCTGTTTACAGCTAGGTACAGTTCAAAATTTTTAAAATTCTGGGACGTGATGGCGGCACAGTCTGTCCAGCGCCACTTTAATTTATAAACTCCCCAGTGCCATTTCGATTCGAAAAATTAAATAATTTCGAAAACAAATACCGGTAGGCTGCCCTGTGCTACCGGTATGTATATGAAGATAAACATCGGCCCCTGCCTCTGGCGAATGCAACTGTAAACGATCATCGTGAATCAGCAAAATTATGACGTAATGCTAAAAATAAGATGGACATCGGTTTTCCCGTAAATATATACTACTGTAATACGGTTTTCCATCAAATTATATATGTTTTATATATTTATGCAAATGTTTTTACCAAACTGGAAGACCAGACAAGTTCTAAGTTAAGTCATAATTTACAAAATACAAAAAAAAACAAAATTTAGGGAAGAGCTGGGCAAAATATTCGAATAGCGAATATTACAGTAGCAGTTTACTATTTTTTTTGTCTTTATCTATTATTTTATCGTCTACTGCTGATTATGGAGTCGAAATAAACTCATACTTATTCCAATGTTTGGTAACACGTGACTTGGAGACGTTACGTCACCGAATTAAACGCTTGCTCGGCACAACGCACCTCTGGCGAATTAAACTATTTCTGATGAACACGTGAGAATCTGCACACACTTTTCGGTAACAGACAAGGTCCTCAAAATTGAGTGTTATATTTGCGTTATGATGTTTGTTATTTATTTATTTCCAGTGGCTATGATATTGATTTAATTTATAAAAAAGCATCATGTGCGCCAATATCGCGTGAATTTCAACAACTTTTCAGTGGGCCGTTTTGTAAACATCCATTCAAGTTCATAACAAAGTAACATTTCTACGATTTCCGTACGGATATATTAATGTGAATATGTTGAAATGCCATTAGTTCAATTTATCAGAATTTTCAATCGATACGCAGTAACGACATTTCATGAGTTTTATATAACGCAAAATCACATAAGCACGATAGGAAAAACAACACATCCCGAAGTCGGTAGCTAAAAGATTGTTCATTTAATATGTAGGGAAAATTAGTTATTTGGACAACACTATTCCCTGCAGCTGTAGTGCGGCCACCGAATAATATTTAAACGCTATTTTAGACGCCATCAATCGCAAGAATGCAAAATTTCCCCGTCATGTTCGGAACGGAGAATGAAAACAGTTAAAATTACAAGATAAAAATTCAGAAAATTTGTTGTTGCAGCGCACAGACGATCTCGACTATTATGGAATAAATGTACGATGATAATTATAAAATAATTTCAATCAAAAACGTCCTCAACGTGTTACAAGTACTTTAAATCTTTTTATGTCGGCTGTGATTTATTGCTGCGCCACACACGACTTCTTTTATTACGAAAAAACACGAGTTATTGTAAAATATTTCCAATCAAAAACGTGTTCGACATGTTATGTCGATTGTTTGCGATATTCGCTATTCTTATAATTTAAGTTATAAACATTAAAACGATATAATGCTGAATTCAAATTGGACATCTCTGCCAGACCCCAAAACTATTTTTGCAAATCAAGGTCAGGCACACTCACACACATCATTCATTTATGATATTGGTAGCTGTCACCCCACTTAACTTTATAACATAATTAAGGCACTGTTCTGCCGTTGCCCCACAATTAAGTTTCTATTATATTTTCTTTCCATCAGTCAGTCAACCGGAATAACTTTCCACAATTGTAAAATTTGGTAACTATTTATTAATAAAAAAAACAGGTGCAAAAAGAATGAAATTGGTGCTATTGAGAGAAAGCAAGCACATGTGACAATGTAGGTAAAGAAAAAGGGAATTCAAATAATAGCACACCCCAATTTAATAAACAAATTTCAATTAGCAACACACCCATTCATTGACATTAAATAATATTAAATTACTCAACCTATGTGAATGTTCTAACAAAATGCCAGAACAAGCATGGTTAAATTCAGAAAATCCTGTCGAGTTAAAGGTTTGTTTTTAATTTTGATATTACTTTAGCGAACTACTATTTGGGCTAAATGTGTGTTCGCTTATTTTTCTGATAATTTTGCATGTTTTGCAAAAAAATTGACTAAGACTATTTGGAACACATGTAATGACACTGACTTACCACAGCTGTAAAGTGTAATGTCAAAAAAAGAAATGTTCAAAAATATCAAACAAATAGAAAAAATAGATCTAATCATGATCGATCTTTGCTAGATTCATTTTCTACATATTGTGATCGGTAGTGTTACACTTAAAGTTAGGTAATTTCATGTCGTGAAGATCTCTCATTTGCTAAACTAATCAGAGAGCACTGGTTTTTGAAAATTGGCTGCGAGAAGTGGTTTGGCTGGATTTGGGTCATCAGCAAAAAACAGGCCATACTGCATGAGATTCTGTCTGTCTGCAACACCAGGATGTCGCATTGGCCTTCGTTGATGAATTTCAAAATGAGCCTCAATAAAATTGCTTTCTTCTTGAGCTTTACGTCTCATTTCTTCTTTTATTCTTTTGATTTCTTCTCTTCTACGATTCACTGTCTTTTTAGGTCCCGATAATCCGTAAACATATTCCTGCGTCAAAGCATTATCAGCAATTTCGTCGTCCCAGTTTTCTTCCGACCCAAAATCTAATGGTTGAGACTGCATAGGTGGCATTGATGTATCACCTTTAACCTCATCCCCATCATAACCACAGCGATCAAAATTTATCTCAGATTCAATCATACGAGCATCAGGGCAGCAGCTCAGGTGATGTCGCAATTCTGGTTTAGGAACAACATGTCTTGCATTAAAAGGACAAACAGCTTTCTCAACTAATGGGAAATTTCTTCGACATTTTATAATATGACGAATGTATCTTCTAGCTGCAACTCTATGAACAGGGTCATAAGGGCAAATAAAAAGTTCATCCTTATCAGAGCTCATCGTAGTTTGCATGTTTATTTCAACAGCGCCCATTGTTACAGATTTTTGAGCAGATTAAAATGTGAAATAGACTAATCAACTAATCTATCGAACTAATCAACTATTTAGTGCTAAAGGTATAAATATAAGAAAGAGGTATTCGCTTTATGTCATCAGCTGTAACTCTTTGCATGAATAACATTTTATCATGCATGGGACTTATAAACCTGAATTACTAAACAAATATAGAAATGTGGAAACTATACAGAAGTCAAGTTGAAAATGGCCAATATGTTTTTCCCCAAACAACACAGACCAAAAATCAGTAAAGTAAATTTTCAATAATCATAAATTTCCAGCAAAGAGGAAAATTGGATACTACATAAATCAATTGATAATACAAAACTTGGTAAGGTCATTTAATTTCATATAAATAACAAATGAATGCATACAATTTTAACCCATGGTAATACAGTTCTAGGGATTTCCACCAAAATACCGCTGCATTAGAATGTTTTATTAAAACAAATACTTTTCGATTTGATGATGAATTTTCCATTACCTGTTACAATTTTCAACCATATGTACAATTATTAGCAAACTTTATTAAATAAGTTTATGGCAATAAATAATATTTATACAATGAGCAGTAGCCAGTAGTACTGCTTGAAACAAAAAACTCGCTTCACTAAAAATTTACACATCTACCAGCATACGAGGCTTTTCATAACAAGTCAAATTATTGAATATAAAAAGAATGCCAAGAATGATTCAAACAAACTTGAAGCTAATTTCAATGTTAGATAAAACAGCAATTTTGAACAATGCAAATACAGAGTCAGTCAGAGATCAAGTCCATGCTTTCGAAAAGCAAAAAACTGGCTAACTAATCCCATACCCGACATGAAATGGTAAGAGGACGAAAGGCTGTGGTTCGCCATATGATTAAGCCATCTCATTGACTTTCCTCTCCCCTGGGACCAGTCTGGATTTCATGGCCTTTTTGAACGAGAAATCGGGCGTGCAATCAGAAATTCCCGCGTGCAAATAAGAATTCCTGGCGTGCAATTATAGCTCACGACGTGCAAAACAACTGCACTCGCGTGCAACTGACTTTGACATCAGATACCTCTCAATACATCCGCGTAAAATTACCGGTATCGGATAAAAAATACGTTGAATCAGAGAAAAAATGGACGTTTGACCTTTGACCCCAAACATTATTTCTACAGTTTGTCGCTAATTTTGAGAGTGTTTGTGCGACTTTGGATACCGGTACTGTTCAGTACATCCGCATAAAATTATTGGATAAAAAATACGTTGAACCAGAGCAAAATGGACATACTTTGTCATTAATTTTGGTAGTGTTTTTACGTAGAATTAATGGATAAAAAATACGTCAAATTAGAGCAAAATGAACGTTTGACCTTTGACCCCAAACATTATTTTCATACTTTGTCACTAATTTTGGGAGTGTTTTAGCAACTTTAGATACCGGTACTGTTCAGTACATTCGTGTAAAATTATTGTATGAAAAATACGCTGAATCAGAGCCGTACTTAGCCATTGGTGCGGAGGCGATCTTTTCATCCATAACTATTCTCACGGGATTCCTATTTCCTATCATTCAACACGATATGGACCTTTCCCCGAGCATCGACTTCCTTGTTTACTTCGTGACATTGGCCAATCAGCAAGATGCAAAAAAGGACGTAACAATGAGAGGAATTTTTCGCGGGTCAAAGGTTGGGGAAAGGTCCATGGTCTTTTTTCTTCGCAATATTTCGATCAGACCAAATCTTGCAAGCTGGTATTTGTCGACAATTGTGGAGTTATAATATTTTGGCATCTTTATATTACTGGATTATTGATTTTAAAACCATTTAAACCGATTTACATTGGTGAGCAATTGCAAATTTTCGGCGTGCAAAATTGATTTCGCTCGCGTGCATTTTTGCGGAGCGCTAGCGCCCTCGGGCGTGCACCTGCCATGGAATCCAGTCTGGCCCTGGGATAAATATGTAAAACCTATTCTAATTACCTTAATCAGAGATCAATCAAGTCCATGCTTCCAAAAACAAAAAACTGCTAACTAATCCCATACCCAATATGGAATGGTAACAGGACGAAAGGCCGTGAGTCGCCATATGATTAAGCCATCTTATTGATTTTGCTCTCCCCTGGGATAAACATGTAAAACTTATCCTAATTAGTCATAAATTATTAAGGCAAAGTCACAAAAAAGGTGAAATTCAGCTGTTCAGATAATAAAACAAATAATAAAAGCTGCAAAGTAAGTGGATGCAAGTCCTTAAACCATGGAATATTTGCAGCAATCGAGAAAGACAGTTCAAAACAGTTTTAACTAAAAAATTAGCTTTTCTGGATTGAATCAAAAATCTAGGGTTTAGTCTATTTTAGTACAATTTGCTTAAGCTGAGAAACAGGAAAGTTGAGAATGAAGGAACTTGCCAGTTAGCCCAGTAACTGCCTATTTCTGACGCTCCAGAGCTGCGCGGTAATCACCAACCAAAGAGGGGTCTAGTATAGTTTAGTACCACAAGTACTTCCAGTGGACGTAGCACAACGAATTTTGCATTGTTATTCCTAGCCCTCACCTGACTATGCCATCCAAAAATTACGCCACTACGACGTCACCAACACGTCATATGGATTGTCAAAGTATAATTACGATCGCCCGAAATGGCATCTGCGCCGCGATAACGAACTTGCTAAAGCCGGCGATCTCTCTCTTATCGGGATCGTTGCGACGAGAAAATGAGAGAAATAGCTTGCTCGATTTCGAGTGATCGTCTACGCGTTTTGGACGATCATCCGCATACTTCGGTGGGCCTTATTACGTCACTGTGACGTCGGAATGACGCAATTTTTCGGTGACCTAGTCAAGTGGGGGGTAGGATTGACATATGCAAAAATTGTTGAGCCAGGCCAACTAGAAGTGGATGTGGTACTAAACTATACCAGACCCCCAAAGACAAAGAGCAGAACACTGTCATCGATCGCCTCAGAAAAAAACATGAAACCGAGAACGAGAGAAAAGTGAGTGAGATTGGGCCCGTGATTGCTTCAAGAATGACATGACATTCTCGCCAGCACGTACCGGTAACCTAACTTCAGAACTTGGTACCTGACCGTACCGAATTCAGAGCGTCGTTCCTTATACAGTCATACCGGTACCGGTAGTCTATAGCATTAAATGGAATTGGCGGTAATATATTTGGTTCAACACTACGGGTAATTGAGTGGAAAACGTGAAATCACTTACCGGTACCGGTAATTGAGCAGTCCCCTGCTTACCGGTACCGGTCGGCTATTGGAATTAGATTAAAAGATCAAGCATCTGTGCGGAATTTCCTATTGCTGCAGCCTTTAAAACTTTTCTCCTAAATACTTTCACTTATGTCATGGAAAGTAAGAAACACACCTAAACGAGCCGAGCTTTCAGCTCTCTCGACCAAAACTGCATACGGTACCGGTAAGATGAGTCGTCCGCTGACTCTTGGACAACACTAAAAGGCTGAAGGAAGAAACGGATGAAGTGGCGGAAAAACGGAAGTTAATGTGTTCCCAAAGGTGAAAAATTGAAAAACACTAAAAGGCTGAACACTAAAACGAAGAAGTGGAAGAAATTTCTTCCGAGGTGGCTGAAACCACTAAAAAGCTGAACACTAAAAGGAAGAAGTGGATGAAATTTCTTCCGATGAATAATGAGGTGGTTGAAGTCACTAAAAAGCTGAACACTAAAAGAAAGAAGTGGATGAAATTTCTTCCGACGAATAATGAGGTGGTTGAAGCGGTTGAAGTCACTAAAAAGATGAACACTAAAAGGAAGAAGTGGATGAAATTTCTTCCGACGAATAATGAGATAGTTGAAGTCACTAAAAAGCTGAACACTGAAAGGAAGAAGTGGATGAAATTTCTTCCGACGGGTGTTGATGTGGTTGAAGTCACTAAAAAGCTGAACACTAAAAGGAAGAAGTGGATGAAATTTCTCCCGACGGGTGTTGATGTGGTTGAAGTCACTAAAAAGCTGAACACTAAAAGGAAGAAGTGGATGAAATTTCTCCCGACGGGTGTTGATGTGGTTGAAGTCACTAAAAAGCTGAACACTAAAAGAAAGAAGTGGATGAAATTTCTTCCGACGGGTGGTGAGGTGGCCGAGGTCACTAAAAAGCTGAACACTAAAAGGAAGAAGTGGATGAAATTTCTCCCGACGGGTGTTGATGTGGTTGAAGTCACTAAAAAGCTGAACACTGAAAGGAAGAAGTGGATGATATTTCTTCCGACGGGTGGTTAGGTTGCCGAGGTCACTAAAAAGCTGAACACTAAAAGGAAGAAGTGGAGGAAATTTCTCCCGACGGGTGTTGATGTGGTTGAAGTCGGGCAACCCTAAAATGCGGGAAACGGGAACGACGGGAACTACGGGAAATGCACTAAAATGCGGGAACTGCGGGAACGACGGGAAATTGCAAAAACTAAAATGCGGGAACTACGGGAATGACGGGAACTACGGGAAATTTCACTAAAAAGCGGGAAAATTCACAAAAAGCGGGAATGACGGGAAATCGCTTTAAGGTACGGGAAATATTCATTTTGGGGTATGTTTAGGGGAAATTGTTCTAGAAAACGAAAGCAATGGTTAATATACGCTTGGGGGTGTATGTACGTGAAAATTTATCTAAAATGCGGGAACGACGGCAAATCGCGTTAAAGTACGGGAAATACTCATTTCAGAGTATGTTTAGAAGAAATTGCACTAGAAAATGGAAGCAACGGGAAATATACGCTTGGGTTGTGTGGATACGGAAATTTCACTAAAAGATTCTAATAATATTCAGATTCGGATAATATGTATGTTAGTACAATTACCCCGTACATGCACACTCAAGTATAAACGGCACTCCGGAAGTATGTGCAACAAGATGACGCACAACCTGAACCCTAACCTGGTATACATACTATGTTCAGGTTGTGCGTCATCTTGTTGCACATACTTCGGGAGCGCCGTATAAACTTGCCGTTGCTTTTGCTATTCAATGCAAAATTACCCCACACATACTCTAAAATACATATTTCCCATACCCTAAAGCAAATTCCCGTCATTCCCGTCTTTTGTGAAATTTCCCGTAGTTCCCGCAATTTCAAATTGACAAATTCCCGTCGTTCCCGCAGTTCCCGCTTTTTAGTGCATTTCCAGTCGTTCCCGCAGTTCCCGCATTTTAGGGCCCTAAAATGCGGGAAACGGGAATGACGGGAAACGTTAATAACAAGCGAAAAAATGTTACAAAAAACGGGAATGACGGAAAATCGCTCGAAGATAAAGGAAATATGTATTATAGTACGATTACTACGTACATGCACACTTAAGAATAAACGGCACTTCGGAAGTATTTGCAACAAAATGGCGCACAGCCTGAGCTTTAACCTGGTACACATACTTGGTTCAGGTTGTGCGCCATCTTGATGAACATACTCGGGAGCACTGTATAAACTTGCCGTTACTTTCGCCCTTCAGTGAAAATTTACCTCACACATACTCTAAAATACATATTTCCCATACCCTACAGCAAATTCCCGTCATTCCCGTCTTTTGTGAAATTTCCCGTAGTTCCCGCAATTTCAAATTGACAAATTCCCGTCGTTCCCGCAGGTCCCGTTTTTTAGTGCATTTCCCGTCGTTCCCGTTTCCCGCATTTTAGGGCCCTAATGACGGGAAAATTTACTAATAAGCGGGAGAATGTTACGAAATGCGGGAAAGAGGGGAAATTGCTCTCAGATAGGGAGAATATGCATTTTAGAGTGTATGTAGGGGAAATTTCACTAAATAGCGGGGAATTTCACACAAAGTGGGAATGACGGGAAATAGCTCTAAGATTGGGGAAATGGGCATTTTATTGTGTATGTACGGGAAATTGTACTAGAAGGCGAGAGCAACGGGAAATATACACTTGAATGTGTAGGTACAAGAAATTGTATTGAAAAGCGGAAATTACGGAAAATAATACTCATGAGTAGGAACTATGTGATATTTTGGGAAATTTCACTGAAAATTGGGTGGGTATAAGGGAAATTCTCTAAATAAGCGGCGATGACGGGAACAACGGTAATTGATGGCGATGACGGCAATGAAAAGCGAACGTATTGACAAATGACGGGGAGAGTCGGAAGAGTAAGAGCATCGCGTAAAAAATAAATAATATGTATTTAGCTGTTTTATATAGAAAATTACAACAAAATATGTAAGTATTGAAAATGGCGGGAAGAGCGGAAAATTGCGGAAAAGGCGGGAAGAGTAAGAATATCTTGGGAATGCGGAAAATATGTATTTAGGTGTTTTATATAGAAAATTGCAACAAAATACGTAAGTCTTGAAAATGGTGGGAAAAGCGGAAAATTGCGGAAAAGACGGGAAGAGTGAGAATATGGCGGGAATGCGGAAAATAAGTATTCAGGTGTTTTATATAGAAATGGGCAAAAAATACGTAAGTATTGAAAATAGCGGGAAGAGCGGAAAAATGCGGGAAGAGTAAGAATATCGCGGGAATGCGGAAAATAAGTATTCAGGTGTTTTATATAGAAAATTGAAACAAAATACGTAAGTATTGAAAATGGCGGAAAAGGCGGGAAGAGTAAGAATATCTCGGGAATGCGGAAAATAAGTATTTAGAAGTTTTATATAGAAAATTGCAACAAAATACGTAAGTATTGAAAATGGTGGGAAGAACGGAAAAGGCGGGAAGATTGAGAAAATCGCTGTAAAACAGGAAGTTTATATTTAGGTGTTTTTATACAGGACATTACAATGAAATGCGAGATTCGGGAAGAACAAGAAATCTATGTACAGCATAAGATTCCTGCGGAAATCGTTTTTATTTCCACAACAGCAAGAAAAGCATCTTATAAAGTCAATTCATATGTAGCCTGCTAAGACATGGCAGGCTGCGCTTTCGAAATTGTCCAAGCTATGTAGCGCGCGTTTCATCTATCACGATTAATAAATATAAGTTTATTTCGACTCCATAAATAAATAAAAACCGATTATGATATCAGGAGAGCAAACAAAATCTTAGATAAGGTTGAAAACGCACAGAATATAAGATGGAGGAAACCAATACAGAAGTTATAAAGTAAGAAGAACATGATAAATTACATACTGGTAGTTAAAAAATATATATGAATAAATGAAAAATCACTGGCCACACCATATCAATAAATTTATATTGTTTTCCACTGCCGAATTGATCGATTCTATAAATAGGAGTGAACAGTAAAGATGAATTTTTATGAAAAATATATCGCCAAGCTGATTATTGTACACTTTTGTGGACATAACGATCGTTTCAATATTATATTATTATTTTTCTTTTGCTTGATCATTCATGATAAAATCGCTTTTCTCTTCGAATACTTGACTAATTGTTTTGAAATTTTCAGTGGTTAAAGATTAATTTTATCGCCAGAAGGCTATCACTTTTACTTATTTCAAAAATTTCTGTGGACTTCAAGAGATTCGTTTTTTATGTGTCAGAATAAAAATAGCGACACCTTGTGACGTGTCCATATATTTGAGCACAGCTCTCTTGTTATATTTAATTTAGGGTAGGGCGATAGGGTAAAGGAATATATTGGTTACCAAGGTAAGGTTTTTTTAATTTTTAGATATTGACTTCTGCAAGGATAACGGAATTAGGATTGTTACTTAACAGGATCATTTCTTCATTAAGTTATTATGACGCAATTGATGTCAATTCAAATTTATCGTGGATGAGACATTAGCGAATTTTGTTGATGTAGACACCATTTATATTCAATAAGCTAGCCAATGAATTGATCATCACGAAACGACTTGAAAAACGGAAAATAAATCTGCGAGTAATAGAATATTCAAGGGTTACATATTAGGAAACAACACTACCCTACCTACACTTTTGTTGAGAAGAAATTATTATTTTGAGTAGATATTGATCATTAGGTATTTATCTTTAAAACGCTAGTTGAAAGGCATGAGTTGAATTCTGGTTGGGATACAGAGTGAATTTCTCGCAAACCATGCAAAAACTCTCAAACCACACTAACCATTTGCATGTTTCGTGAACTTTAACCACTTCTAATACTCATATTTTACTGTGAACTTATCAGCGTAAACTTGGAGGGAGCTGACTCCGATGACTGCATGATCGTATCACTCCTTCCAGTCTATACCGAAAGAAGTGTATTTTTCTTTAGCCATCATTTATTGTTATGAATGTTTTTTCTAGTGCGCGAAATAAAATCTCTCTCTCTCTGTTGGCCTTCACGTTCATTTCACAGCAGAACCTTAACCTAGAATAAAATTTTGTATACACACAAGACAAATCATAGAATACCACAACAAATTAAAACCAAGGGGATAATCCAATATATCTCTACTGGTCGCCTAATTACAATAGGAGGTACAGGAGCTAAACTATACCGTCTACAACCCTCATAAGGTATTACACCGCCCAAATAGAAACAAAGACCATGCATGTGTGATGTTAAAAGTTGGTTCATCGGTTGATTCGTTTGAAAAAGGGATTATTGATAGCAAGCCGGGGAACGTCCGGTTTTCAGTAAATCGTTCAAGAATATAGCACATTGACGTTGACAAAGTCGTAAGAATTTATGTCTCACTGCAAATGTTGACAAATTGCATTTCAAAAAATGTTGAAAGTTTTGGGAGGGGCCCATGGAATTTCGTTTCATCACATATAGTTGCATCATTGATTTAAGTGTATTTCACTATCTGTTGTTCGGAACAATTCAATTCGATCGTACAACTTTACACTATATGAAAATTTTGCATTACAATCCATTGCGTTCCTATTTGATCTCTGAGGGTATTCGGTTAATTCCACTAAAATACCTTTAAAGAGAATCAGAAGGAAGATTCAGATTATAGGGAGCATTAAACCTATACTTGCATAAGAAAATATTGGGCAACACCCTTCACACAAATAAAACAGCACTGTAATGATGCTAAGTTAACAGGAAATATCAATTCACTGAATAACAAAAATTTACAAGTAACACTCGTAATAAATTACGTAAAACAATGGAAGACGGTTTAGATCGCCAGCTAAAAAACAGCTAAATACTATTATTTATTTTTTACGCGATGCTCTACTCTTCCGGACTCTCCCCGTCATTTGTCAATACGTTCGCTTTTCATTGCCGTCATCGCCATCATTACCGTTGTTCCCGTCATCGCCGCTTATTTAGAGAATTTCCCCTTATACCCACTTGATTTCAGTAAAATTTCCCAAAATATCACATAGTTCCTACTCATGAGTAATATTTTCCGTAATTTCCACTTTTTAATACAATTTCTTGTACCTACACATTCAAGTGTATATTTCCCGTTGCTCTCGCCTTCTAGTACAATTTCCCGTACATACACAATAAAATGCCATTTCCCCCATCTTAGAGCAATTTCCCGTCATTCCCACTTTGTGTGAAATTCCCCGCTATTAAGTGAAATTTCCCCTACATACACTCTAAAATGCATATTTTCCCTATCTGAGAGCAATTTCCCCTCTTTCCCGCATTTCGTAACATTCTCCCGCTTATAGTAAATTTTCCCGTTTCCCGCATTTTAGGGCCTGAATGTATAGGCCCTAATATGTATTTTAGAGTATGTGTGGGCTAAATTTTCACTCAAGGACGAAAGCAACGGCAAGTTTATACAGTGCTCTCAAGTATGTTCATCAAGATGGCGCACAACCTGAACCAAGTATGTGTACCAGGTTAGAGCTCAGGTTGTGCGCCATTTTGTTGCAAATACTTCCGAAGTGCCGTTTATTCTTAAGTGTGCATGTACGTAGTAATCGTACTATAATACATATTTCCTTTATCTCGGGCGATTTTCCGTCATTCCCGCTTTTTGTAGCATTTTCTCGCTTGTTATTAACTTTTCCCGTCATTCCCGTTTCCCGCATTTTAGGGCCCTAAAATGCGGGAACTGCGGGGAACGACGGGGAATGCACTAAAAGCGGGAACTGCGGGAACGACGGGAATTTGTCAATTTCAAATTGCGGGAACTACGGGAAATTTCACAAAAGACGGAATGACGGGAATTGCTTTAGGGTATGGGAAATGTGTATTTTAGAGTATGTGTGGGGTAAATATGCATTGAATAGCAAAAGCAACGGCAAGTTTATAGGGTGCTCCCAAAGTATGTGCAACAAGATGACGCACAACCTGAACATAGTATGTATACCAGGTTAGAGTTCAAGTTATGCGTCATCTTGTTGCACATACTTCCGGAGTGCCGTTTATACTTGAGTGTGCATGTACGGAGTAATTGTACTAACATACATATTATCCAAATACATATTATCCGAATCCGAATATTATTAGAATCTTTTAGTGAAATTTCCGTATCCACACAACCCAAGCGTATATTTCCCATTGCTTCCATTTTCTAGTGCAATTTCTTCTGAACATACTCTGAAATGAGTATTTCCCGTACTTTAACGCGATTTGCCGTCGTTCCCGCCTTTTAGATAAATTTTCACGTACATACACCCACAAGCGTATATATACCATTGCTTTCGCTTTCTAGAACAATTTCCCCTAAACATACTCCAAAAGGAATATTTCCCGTACCTTAAAGCGATTTCCGTCATTCCCGCTTTTTGTGAAATTTCCCGCTTTTTAGTGAAATTTCCCGTAGCTCCCGTCATTCCCGTAGTTCCCGCATTTTAGTTTTTGCAATTTCCCGTCGTTCCCGCAGTTCCCGCATTTTAGTGCATTTCCCGTAGTTCCCGTCGTTCCCGTTTCCCGCATTTTAGGGTTGCCCGTTGAAGTCACTAAAAAGCTGAACACTAAAAGGAAGAAGTGGATGAAATTTCTCCCGACGGGTGTTGATGTGGTTGAAGTCACTAAAAAGCTGAACACTAAAAGGAAGAAGTGGATGAAATTTTTCTACTACAGGTGGTGAGGTGGCTGAGGTCACTAAAAAGCTGAACACTAAAAGGAAGAAGTGGATGAAATTTCTCCCGACGGGTGTTGATGTGGTTGAAGTCACTAAAAAGCTGAACACTGAAAGGAAGAAGTGGATGATATTTCTTCCGACGGGTGGTGAGGTGGCCGAGGTCACTAAAAAGCTGAACACTAAAAGGAAGAAGTGGATGAAATTTCTCCCGACGGGTGTTGATGTGGTTGAAGTCACTAAAAAGCTGAACATTAAAAGGAAGAAGTGGATGAAATTTCTCCCGACGGGTGTTGATGTGGTTGAAGTCACTAAAAAGCTGAACACTAAAAGGAAGAAGTGGATGAAATTTCTTCCGACGGGTGTTGATGTGGTTGAAGTCACTAAAAAGCTGAAAACTAAAAAGACAAAGTGGATGAAATTTCTTCCGACGGATAGTGAAGAAAATTTATTATATTAGTTTAATATTTATGAGACAATGTCCTCGTGGATTCGTTTTATGTTTATTTTTTATATGGTATTCTCAGTTCGAGCCTGGCGAATATTGAAGGCCATGACATTCTCGTTATATTGTTTTTAATTTTGATGTAATGTGCAAGCAAATTGCTATATATATATACTCATTTCTAGCTGTTACTGCCGTATAATGGATTTGTTGCGCCACAATGGGTGGGTTACGGCGAGGCATGTTTTGCAAATAGATATCTTGTTTTTCAAGACGCGTGAAGCTGATTTTGTTATCAAATCAATTTTTCCAATCAACAAATCTTGTAATTTATAATATGTTTGTGGCCCGCCTCAAAATGGCTCTGAGGCTTACCAGTGGGCCATGGCACATTGGTTAAGAAACAGTGGTCTAACAGGACTTCAATTTGACTAATACATCATTATTTCAAGTCTTCGTGCGTGAACTGCTTGCAAAATTTTAAAAACAGATATTAAGTTTAAGGAATGGAATACGGAATCAAAAATTAATTATATTCGGGCACAATACCACGGCAATCTATGTACATAGATGTGTGGCCAACTGCGCGATTGTTATTTATTTTTTGATTCCTATTTTCGTATATACAAAATACAACGGCGATCCATGGACTTGAAAATGTGTGGTAAACTGCCCGATTATAATTAATTTTTGATTCATATTTTCGTATTTATAAAATAATAAAAGATATATATGCGGACATTGAAGTGCCCGAATATAATTAATTTTTCATTCGTGTTTACGTACTCACGAAAAAATTGTCGCAAATCAGAAATATAATTTATACTTTATACCGCTTTTTGGCAAATAATTTGGATAATGGTTGGTATTCAAACTTTTTAGGATGATTTTGTGTTGCGCAAAATGTTCAAATCCATGACCGATAGCACTATTTTAAATGCTTGCCGTATTAATTTGATTCTGATAACGTAACTCATGGTATATGAAAATATATAGCAGTAATCTGCAAACATGAAATGCATGGTAGACAACATGTTGTTGATGACATTGTTTATTGTATGCAAATTCCTTTATATAGGCTACTATAGATAAGCCTCAATTACTTTATTTTATTTTCGAATGTATTCGAAATAGTGAACTATTCGGTATTGACCAACCATCCCCTTAGGACTGAAGCAATTTGATGCAACTCAATTGTGAAAATAAGCGCAGGAAACAATTCTATTGTAACATCTTAAACAGTGCTGCAACAGTAACAGCATTGGTTCCCGCAGTCCCACCCCAGAATATGTGACTGTGGTATTTCACTTATTGTTATATTAATTTAAGGCTGGACTCATTACAGATTTTTTATCTCTAAAATATTAGTACAATAATTTGTGACTCTGGGTTATACATGAAGGAAAACTTTGTACACACAGATCTTTGTCATCTCTGTGATATATGGGCTCATTATTGCGATAGAGCTTGCTAAACAAGGAGATACCGAGCATATATTCATGCTAGCAGCATAGTGTAATAAGACAAGGCATTTTAATTGCATCTGGATAACTATAAATAAGAAATGCTTTCAGGAATTGGCTCGAACACAAAAAAGTAATTAAACCATTTAAAATAAACCTCCAACCGAAAACGATTAGGAGAAAATACTACATTTCTTTTATGATTACTGCTGCAAGAAGTGTTCTACCACGTGTTCCCTCATTTCGTTTACCGCCACTCAAATGGAGGTACAACAAATGGGAATAAAATAGCATAAATATAAATGTCAGGATAAAAAAAACATGATCGTCAATTAACATGCCCGGCGAATGAACTTGTTCAGTAATAGTTCTCTTCAAATATATACGCGAAATATTTCACTCTCAACGGAGTTTAAATTAAATTTCAATCAAAATTAAATGTTTTCTAGAAGTCGGTATCTGATCGTTTATTAATTCATGTCAAGGCGTACCATAACTTAGTCGCAGAGAAGGTGTGCTGTTGCAAATTATTAACAAAATTGCAACGAAATTTCGGGTATACGATTCATTTAAATTTGCGTGTGATAGAAACTTAGGTCATTCAGTGGAAAACTCAACTGACAGATTGAAGGAAATTAATTACCCACACAGCACGTCAGCATCTCGAGTGATGACCAGGGTGTGTTGCGCTGAACTTGAAAATGAACGAAGGCAGATCAATAGAAGTGAATAACGAAAAATTCATTTACATTCCCGTCTGGCAATTGGTGTTATTTGGAGTGTTTGTTCTTCTTCGCTAAACGGCTCTCTTTCTTTCGAATCGCGTAAATCGGATTCGAAATGAATTGCGATTTGAATCGATTCAATTCATAAATCTAAAAGTGGCATGCCTACTCATCAGTCCGCTTTCAGGGTCTTCATCCAATCTCACTTCCGTCGGGATATGTTTAGGCTATTTAACTCTCCTAATGTTCGGTATTTTAGTGACTTCAACCGCCTCAAAATCGATAGAACAAAATATCATCTACCGTACTTCTTCCGTTTAGTGTTTAGCTTTTTAGTGACCTCAGCCACCTCACCACCTGTCGAAAAAAATTTCATCCACTTCTTCCTTTTAGTGTTCAGCTTTTTAGTGACTTCAACCACCTCATTATTCGTCGAAAGAAATTTCATCCACTTCTTCCTTTTAGTGTTCAGATTTTTAGTGACTTCAACCACCTCATTATTCGTCGAAAGAAATTTCATCCACTTCTTCCTTTTAGTGTTCATGTTTTTAGTGACTTCAACCATCTCATTATTCGTCGGAAGAAATTTCATCCACTTCTTTTCAGTGTTCATCTTGTTAGTGACTTCAACCACCTCATTATTCGTCGGAAGAGTCGTTGGTCGGAAGAAATGTCATCCACGTCTTCCTTTTAGTGTTCAGCTTTTTAGTGACTTCAGCCACCTCATTATTCGTCGGAAGAAATTTCAACCATTTCTTCTTTTAGTGTTCAGCTTTTTAGTAACTTCAACCACCTCATTATTCGTCGGAAGAAATTTCAACCACCTCTCCCTTTCAGTATTCATCTTTTTAGTGACTTTTACCGCTTCATTATTCGTCGGAAGAAATTTCATCCACTTCTTCCTTTTAGTGTTCATCATTTTAGTGACTTCAACCGCCTCATTATCCGTCGGAAGAAATTTCATCCACTTCTTCCTTTTAGTGTTCAGCTTTTTAGTGACTTCAGACACCTCACCACCCGTCGGAGGAAATTTCATCCACTTCCTCCTTTTAGTGTTCAGCCTTTTAGTGTTTTTCAATTTTTCACCTTTGGGAACACCTCAACTTCCGTTTTTCCTTCACCTCATCCGTTTCTTCTTTCAGCCTTTTAGTGTTGTCCCTGACTCTTTGTATTTCACATGGCTACATTTGTATTTTGTACATGCCATTTTTATTTTCCCGCGGCATGAATTAAAAATTCTAATGTCGATTACACGCTAGTAACGATACCTGTTCATATAGTATTCGTGTTGTTATAAATAAATTTTAGTTCATACTCAAATGTTTATTACTCTTATATAAGATTTAGCAACCAAGGACATGTGCTCAAATAAAAGAAAAGTCCAATGTGCCTAACTAACATTCGCTAGGTGGCGCTACTCTACCATGTATTTTTGATTGTTGTTCTCCCAGTCTTGAAATGTTTATAAAACGATGACTGCAAGAAAATTACGACTCTTTTCAGGTAAATTTAGGTTACGTCAGGAATTTCTACATCTGCCCTTACCGGTAATTTTTCGTATAGCTGTCAAGGTTTTAACTTAAGGCAATTGTCATGTTTTGTATGCCCAATTTAGGGATAAAATGTGTTTGGCTGACCCATTATCCTGTTCTCACTCCAGCACTCGTACGGTGAGTCATAGCGGATCACTTTCTTTTTATTAAAGAAAATTTATTAAAGGTAGACCCTCTAATTATATTTATGTTAGAAGAAACTGAAATGTGCTGTCACACCTAAAAATTAGGCGGAAGGGTGGTGTAGGAAAATCACTAGACAGACTGAATGTGAAATAAAAATATCTAAGCAATAAAGGGGTCTCATGTAGTTTTGTACCTAAAATACTTCTAGTGGGCGTAGCATGACAATTTTTACTTAACCCCCACCTGACTACACCATCCAAAAATCATGTCAACACGACGTCACAGACTCACAGTGACGTAATAGAGCCCTTCAAACTATACGAACTGCCATCCAAGACGCGCAAACTAGTACCCGAAATCGAACAGTTATTTCTCTCGTTTTTTCGTCGCAATGATTCCAATAGGAGAAAGATCGATAATGTTAGTCAGTTCTTTATCGTCGGCGCCAATGCCATTTTGGGCGATTGTATGTATATTTGGCAAGCTCTATGACGTGATTGTGATGTCGTAGTGACGTAATTTTTGGATGGCGTAGTCAGATGGGGGTTAGGATTGACTTAATCAAAAAACGCCCACTAGAAGTACATTAGGTACGAAACTACACAAGACCCCAATAAAGAAATTTAGAGTCTTGTTGATATGCAAAAAGTATCTGCTAATTTTACCTAATTTCCTTTGATTTTGGGGACAACTAGATGATTTAAAGAAAAATACCGTAGTCCATTTAGCTATATAAATACTAAATGCCGAAATAACAGATGCTTCATACTGTTATATGAACACTAAATATTGTTCAATATCTTCAAAATAAACATTGTTTTGAGAGATGGCACATAAAGATCACTAGGCCCATAATACTTTACAATACTATATATTGTATGAGTTGTTGTGTTGTGTACTCCATATTTCTGTGTTTTGAAACATAATATAAGTAGCCTACATTTCGTAATCTGACTTTTGTACATTTTAGATACTTTTTGACAAATTCGTAAGCATTAAAGTAATGTTAAATACCGAAATTAGTAAATAGCATTAGTAATGCTGCATTTACAGATTTAAATGAAAAATGAAATTTTTTTCCCTAAAACATTTGATTTTTTGAATGAGATTCACTCTTTTGACAGCTGAATTACAATTCATGTTTGAAATCTTAAAACATATTCAATATTTGCAGTATCAATAAAACTAAAATATATATAGACTGCATTTACCTGCGTCATGTCAACTTCAACAAACGCTATTTCTGCCTGGTTTAAGTCAAAGCATATTTCAGTTCCCAATGACTGGGTTTCAGCATGTTTGGAATGGTTGCAATCTGAGAATTCGAACACTACTGATCCTACGACAATCAGGAATTTAGTTTACGAGCAATGGCTTTTGACTGATTTGAGAGACTTTGGAGAAGGATGCCTTCCTTCTGAAATCACAAATGATGCTTATACTTTAAAAGGGATTTATTGTGTCCAAATTGACAATGTATTAGATGTTTCACAGCCAAAATACTCACAGTTATTACAAAGACAAAATAAAGAGAACTCTAATATGTTTGTGTGTGCGGAAACGCAAGCGACACAAAAGCCATGGGAAGCAAAGCCTTCACGAATGCTAATGATGAGCATTACTGATGGCGTACAGGAAATATCTGGTATGGAATATACCCAAATACCAAAAATAAATGAAAAAATAACCCCTGGTACGAAAATAACTATACAAGGACCTGTTATTTGTAGACGTGGAGTTATGATGTTGAAACAAAATAATATTGATATATTAGGAGGAGAAGTGGAAGATATGTTTCAATCATGTAACTATGAAGCTATGCTTTGTAGAGGATTGAACAGGCCTATTCCAACAAACCCTACTGCTCAAACTAACATATCGGAGGCAAACACGAGAAATGAAACACCACAGAATCGGACAATTAATGTTGCAAATCCGGGACAAAGAAACCTTCTAGGCTCTGGAAATCAAAGCCGAAATCAGCCGAATTCAAGAAATGAAAATGCTCGAAATCGAACAAATGTTGCAAATTCCAACCAAAGTGGTCATGGAAATTATATTCAAAACAGAACAATAAATACAAAAACCAATCAGCGAAGAGTTCTTGGTAGTTTTGAGAATCAAGCCCAATCTAGTTCAAGAGATGTTGATGTAGATTTCGATGATGCTGAGTTGGATCAAATCATGGCCGATGCAGATTTTGATGATTCTATGGACGATGCCGTACTTTCAAGCTTAGTTTCAACCCATTTTGAAGATACCGGATCGTGCAATCAAAAAGATTGCGTGACGTCATCGACTTCTACTATCAAGAATATTGGTGGTAAAAAATTTGATATTATCACAATTTCTGACGATGAGGAGGGTATTGATGACTTACTAGCAGATGCAGACTTGGATAAGCATTTGGTTAATAATACAAATGAACAACAAGCTACAAATTCAACCAACATTGGCATCAACAATCCTAAAGTACCTAAGCTATCAAATTCTGCCATAATAAAGAAAGAGTCAAAAATGCTATATCAGAAACAAGCGATGCCGGGTTGCAGTTCACTTGAAAAACAAGCAATAAATTCATCCAATTTTGGCAGCAAAAATACTGAAGTAAGTAAGTTATCAAATTCTGTCATAATAAAAAAAGAGTCTGAAACACTCCATCAGAAACAAGCAATGCCAGGTTCTAGTTTGTTTCAGAAACCAACTAAATCTGATCCAAATTCAATGCAGCGTGGTGCCTCAGGAAACTTTCCTCAGCCTAGTAAAACAAATATCTCATATAAGCAAGAATATAGGCCATCACAGCACACAGAATTCATCTCGCCAAAAAAGTTATCAACACATACAAATAGAGATGAGGCCTCAGCATTATTAATGTCAGATGATAATATGGAAATATTTGATGATGATATTCCTGTTTTAAACTCCAGAAATGAGACAAAGTTAAAACCAAAGTCTCACCATATTCAAGCTTCAACTATACCACAAGTGAAGCCATCGTATACATTAAATTCCGTCGTAAAAAAGGATCCAGAGTGTCCAGAAACTAATCAAATGGATTATCTGTGTCAAGCGAAAGTGTTTTTATCAAAATATCAAGGCCGAAAAGAAATCAATGTTCGTTCAAAATGCATCGTCGTAACTCTATTATCAAAGCTAAGATCTGATGCTTTTATAGGCTGGGGATTAAAAGCAAGAATCTGTGATGGGACGGACACATTAGATGCAGAATTTTCAAACGAAGTTTTGAGAAAGTTAATAGGATTTACTGTCCCAGAGGCAGAGGCTGTGAAAGCGTCACAAAACACTCAACAACGAGAAAAACTCAAAGCTGGAATGCAAAATTGCAGAGCGACTATAATTTCTATGTGTCATTTTATGAACATTAAAATTTTTAAGACTGCGACTTCTTCTACTGAAAGTTTTATCACAAGCATTGAGCTTTAACTATTTATCACGGTTCTAGTAAAGCGAGTTGGACAAAGGGGTTCGTTTATTTTATGAGAATTTATATAGCAAACTCATGTGCACTCACTCAAAAATGAAGAACTTTTGCATTACTACTGTGTTATCTCTGCTTGGCGCCAAACCGATGTGCGATGGAAAATAGAACTGTTTCTTATTAAAATTTAAATTCAGAGCAAAGTCACTCGTACTCAGAAGTAAAAGACTCGTGTATGAGCAAATTTATTTGCAATCACTGAAATATAAAGAGTTCAGGAGATATTATGCTATTGTATTACATGCCAGTTGATGTGGGACCTAATACGAGGCGCAGTTCTTACCACTTCATGGCAGCTCCTGCCACGAAAGTACAGCGATGTCTCTTGCCATGGGTTTATTGTGCTATTACCGGTATATTTACAAAGTCATGTATTCCGGTTTATCATGCGGAATTATATCTACTTAAACCTAGACCTAACCCCAAACACATCAAAACTGTTTTCATAGGAAAAGCGTTTCAACTTACCCAATATTTATCACCATCAGGGGCAGCCCTGCTATTACAGCCAACATGCCTTGGTTACGGCAGCAAAATTGGTGGTATTCGATTTGCTGCCGTCACGAGGGCAGCCTGCTATTGGTTTGTGGAGACTAAAAAGTCAAGCGCCGTGAGTTTGGTCATAGCGGCCATGGTTTGGAAATCCCGCCATGGTTTTGCGGCAGCTCTAGACGCCACAAAATACTTGAAACTGCACTTGCCTAATACAGTGCAAGTCTATATGAATCTGTTCATATTCATCTATTCCTATAGGAAAATTGAAATATAAGTAAATTTCAACTTCTTGGGGAAAAACATCAAAATTTTGTTGTATATTGTGAAACACTCCTGCTATATGTCATAATATAAACTCCAAAATCGGCTCAATTTTTTTTGTATTTTCTATTTTTCCAACATTCTGTATTTACATTTTTATGTGCTTGATAAAACTGCCATTTTATCATTGCCAAACCAACAGTAACAAGTTTAATCTTATCAAATTTGTGATCCTCTGTTTAAATTCATCTATTTTCCTTTCAGATTTATTATTAGATCTAGAGGAATAGGTGTTGCTTGTGAGCTGCCAGTAAAATGACACAAGAGAAAGCAGTTTGATAATTATAGCGTAACACTGGTTAGGATCAACATTGGGAAATATTACACACCAACTGAACAGATGGATTTTCACATTCAAAGTGACCTGTCAGAAGCACGAACATCAATCTATCCCAAAATGTTTGTGTTCATCTTAGATCTCGTCTGTTTGCTTGAATCTCTCATTAGGACATTGTTTTGTGATTCAAAGATCTTTACGAAAAGGTAAAATTATTTTCTAAGGAATGTTACATATGGAGGGCAGGTTCAATGGCTTATTGGTTTGTGCATTGGATGTAATAATGTGGGTATTGCTTATTAAAACTTGGGTTTGAACTAAACGCTTACTTCTGCCTCTTCCAGCGCACAGTAATTTGAGTATGTTATCTTTTGTCAGTATGCATTATTCATGTTGCTGTTACATTTGTGCCTGCCAGCAAAGATGTCTCATTAGTGATGCGACGAATCCAAAAAGGTCGGCTTGGCCGAATCCGAGTATTTGGGCAGGACTCGGGTCCAATTCCTGAGTTCAATACTTTAACATAGCTCCTAAATAAATACCTAAAGTGATGCTGTTGTTCGCGTATATTGGCCGTAAATTAAACAAGATAAGACTTTGTAAGATAAGACTATGCACCGGTAATTTAAAACGTTGCACATAAACACTATTGCTTTCGGGAAAATCATTTTTTTAGTTAGCACTGATAATGCTAAATAAGAATCCGTAATTGTTGATTGCAATTCAGTAAGGCGTATTTTCCTTTCTCTCCATGGAACAGATAAGAAACGAATTCAAACGATACCCATAGTGGGTACCGTTATTCATCCCGGGGGAGACGAAAGCCGATAACACAGCTTAATCATATGGCAATATGATTTGCATCAGTGCAATTAATTTTTGATGCTTTTTAAATTGTTCTATACAACTGCGTCAACGTTAATTCATGCACTGCGTTCTTTTTAAACTAAACTAATCTTCATTCCCCTTTTCCTGGTATATTTTATATTATTTCTTTACATTATTTCAGTGTTTAATCACAGACATTTATTTTAATATCCATCTAAAAATGGCTTCATCTCAAGGAGTGTCACTCAATTCAAAATTTCAGGGAACCATACTTGGTGCTCTGTTTGGGGATTGCCTTGGTGCTAGATTTGAGGAAAGTTGGTGTATAACGCCAACTGAACGGGTCGTTAGATATTACGAAAGCGTAATAGACAGAGTAAACTCACAGAAGGATGAGAAAAAGGGGTTTGTTTTGTATACTGATGACACCTGTATGACCTTTGACCTTGGCGAATCACTTGTCGAGTGTAAAGAATTTGTTCCACAAAATGTCGCTAAAAACTTTGGAGAAACCTACTTTGCTTCATCACCACAGAGATTTTATGGCGGAAATGTCGTCTCTATTTTTAAGTCGACAAAAGAAAATGATTACCACAACCCCTTCGATCCAGCAAAAGAACAATTTGACGGAGAGGGCTCTTATGGAAATGGATCGGCGATGAGAGTATCACCAGTTCCATTGTTTCATCATAAAGACAAAGTTAAAATTGCAGAATTAGCCTCAAGTCAGTCGAAGTTGACTCACACAAACCCAAAGGGAATAAACGGAGCGATTTTGCAAGCGTTAGCGATCGAGAAAGCGATGAAATCGGAAAATATTCGTGATCCTGTCGCGTTTGCCAAAAAATTGATGACAGATTTAAAAAAATTGACAAAAACGAAAAAGGAATTGGATGTTTACGATGAAAAAATTAAAATTGTTGTGAAACTGCTAAAACAGAAAACTGAGGTATTGCAACCAAAGTACATTATGTCATGTTTCCACAGTTTGACTTTTTTTCATCTCCCCGCATTACCGACCTGTTTGTTTTTAGATTTGTTAGCCTGGCATGAAATATTTTACGGACAAAAAATATGATTTACTCAACACCCTAAAAATGTGATTAGCTAAAATGATTTGCAGTGATATATAGTAGATATTTATTTACAAAAACTATTCTTGGCCCTACTACTAATATGCATTTGAGCATTTCAATATTGCCACGTTTTGTTAAGTTAGGTAGTTATACTATTATCTGGAATTAGCTCCAGAGTCCAAACCTATTTTTTTTTTCTTCATTAATAAGGTGAAAGCAGAAGACGTTATGGATGCAGATATATTGACAGACGTCACTGCACATGAAGCTGTACCTGCTGCCATTTTTTGTTTCCTTTACACCCTCAACGAAAAAAACATTCCAGAATTATCCAAATTTAACGGATTTGTACGGGCTGTTATCTACGCTGTGGCAATAAGTGAGGATTCTGACACCATAGGGTCAATGACTGGGGCGATCGCTGGAGCGTATTACGGAATTGAGATGATTCCGTCTGAGTGGGTTGAAGCCTGTGAAGGATCTGAAAGAGCTCTGAAATTAGCTGATGGCTTGTACAAGATACACAAAGACAAAAAATAGGTCATGAAACCAATCAAATCACTTTTTATCTTATCTTTCCTGCATTTCAGAATAATTGAATATAACTATCAGTAGAGGTTAAGTGAGACTGACTCCCAATCTTTCCTCAATGCCTCTGCGCTAGTGCATCGTATGTGTATAATGCAAGGATGCTGTAGCAGGATTAAAAATACCACAATATGCAATTCAAGAGTCCTGTTGCACACTAACACAAATGTATTTCTGTAACGTTTGTCTGACCAAAATCAGACTTCCTCAGACAAGCAGTTTACAACAAGGTCGTTGTTGCAGCAGGACTCCTGAATTGTTTAATTGCATATACATTAACTTGAATTTGTTAGTTTTCAAGCATGGCCCATTCTATAATATATATTCGACATTCAACAATATTATTTTAGAATATATTCGAAAGTAGATTTTACCGTTTTGAGTATCCCTGTGTCTTAAATTTGTATACTTAGTAGAAGTAATTTGGGAGCTTTTAAATTCAATCTTTTTTACTTTGTATTTATTTATTATGTACTATTCAAATCATATATGCTACAAAAGCATGGAATCCATGACTTGTGTCAATCTGAACTTAATATTTTATTTTCGGACTTTAATAACCCAGACCAGAATAATAGTAAGTCTGATGTTACCTATATTTTTGTCATATTTTTAACATGTGTTGGTGTTCTTTATACAAAACTTTTTACCATATTTTATGCCAATCTTGCTCAATTTTCTATTCCTAACCAGTTGAATTTTATTCCTATTACTCTAAATTAAAACTAGATTGCTCCAGGCTATTGCTCTAGTTAATGAATTTTGTATTATATATGTGTCGGCAGTCCGCGTGGTCTAAGTTTTAGTTTAGTTCGGGCTCGTTCAATTGTATATCGTCATCGTGGTGATTAACGCTATCTTGTCGTCGTCATCATTACTGTGTTGTTTTTTTGCATTTGATGTGTCGCATTTTTCTATTTCACGTGTTGAATATTCTCAATAAAACGGGTCTGGCAGATCGACTTATCATTTCCGGGTCCCAAAAGTGACAATATGTGGCACTTCGTCATGTTCCAAGTGACCAAGTTTATTACTCACTTGAACTTAAATATAAATTTCATCGTTCATTTAATTTTTTATATATTGCAGTATAAGGAGTCTGTACAAATTATAGCTTATTGTTCTCCGCAGCTTCCCTTCCCCAGCAAAATTATATTTTCAATATTTTGCAATTCTATCGCTTATTATTTTGCTGATTAGAAAAGATAAACTTGACTATGACACCTTATCGAAAACAATATCATTTTTTTAAATCGGACCTGCCTTTTATATAGCATCACAATAGCTGTCCTCAGAGGAGGCCATTCATATGACGATTGAAACCATACATCCATTCCTATCCCTAACCTGCTGTTTATATTGCAACCCAATTTGTTCTCCATGGGGAGGCCCTTCAAATGTCAATTGAAATCATATATCATTCCTAGGGCTGGGAATGGTTAACCGATTTTAGATGGTTAACGGTTACGATTAATTTTAACCGTTAACTGACATCTCAGGTACAAATCAACTTTATAATGTACAATTTTTTCAAAAATGATTACGTCATCGACTCATCGCAAATTAAACTTCTGTAGCGTTTAATTCAATGAATATCACTAACTGTAACTGTATTGAAGTACCAAGATTGCTAATTATGAACATTTGACAATGATAAATTCAGAATCTGTTTTCCTTTATGATATCTCAGAGTAGAATTCGCACGTGGAACACTGAAAATTTATGACATAAATGATAAATGACATTTAATAATAACGGATTCGGGTTTTAGTAAAATGTTTCCATATGTCCGAACCGCATATCTCTTGCAGCATGGTGATCATGAAACTATCTTCATTCATGAATCATTTTGAGCGATACCGGGATAAAATCACGCGAAATTGCTTTGACCCGGTGTGACGTAACAAGCTAAAATTATAGATTATCACGTCAAACATAAGCTGCGGTTAACCGTTAAAGTGTTTCCCCTGAAAATTCCCAGCCCTAATCATTCCTATTCCTTCCTTACTGTTTGTATGGCAGCCCCAATAGCCATCCACAGAGGAGGCCATTCAAACTATGATTGGGAGCATATCCATCCCAATTCTTAGCCTGTTGTAGATAGACCCCTAAGGAGAAGACAATACAATCATTCCCCTTACACCTGACTTATCATAAATCACACTAAGGTGTTCAATTATTAAATTTGTTCTTAAAATATTTGTCTTTCTGCAAGACCTACATTTCAAAAGAGGTCTATAGTTGCGGCTTCTTTGCTATCCATATTTGTGTCTTACTTTTTGAATTTGACCTTGTTTTCAATATTTGACCTTATTCATGAACTACTCATTTTGTCTTTCCTTCATCAAGGTTTTGAATACAACATAAATGAATGAATTGCAATTAATAAAACATAGTGCATGTGAAGCTCTTTGATTCAAAAGATTGGGTTTTGATCCCAGATGTTGTGAAAGTCTGTTTATTTGCTGTCCTATGCTTCAACTATAGTTTTCATCAAAGCAATTACCTGAGAAAAGCACTTACTTTTACCTCTACTTTTCTAAATTTTCCTATAATTATAATTCCTGTTTTAAATTGAATTATTTTTAATAAAATTTGTACGTTATTTTTGTCAATTTTTAATGCATGCTTTTATATTTGCAGTTTATATCTGCATTTGCAAACAATCATTTTAGCAATTGTAGTTGTAAAAACAGTGCTCCCGTAGTATGTGAACCAAGATGGCTGACACCGGAACGTAGTATATGTACCAGGTTAGGCCATAATTTCAGGTACAAATACTATGGTTGTCACTTGGCTAGTCCCCGAACTCGTAATAGAACGAAAATAAAATTATGGCCTAACCCTAACCTGGTGAACATACTACATTCTGGTGTCCGATGGCTTGCACACTATAAGAGTATCGTAAAAACAGAGAATATGTGCAGGGATTGGCTTAGACCTCTTGTGTTTGAACCAGCGCATTTGTCAATGTTAACCAGGCACAAATACCAATTGTATGACTTATGTTTTATTTTATTGTTGTTTACCTCTTAGGTGTTTGAATCTTTTTTCTGAATCTCTGTTATTTTTTTTATATATCAGTGTCACTCATTATATCACTTACCTACCGGCACTATATTTTTTTTATTCTCTGCATGCATTTACAGTATAGATTACATGATGGGATTTTGTGAGTTTTGAAAAAGTTAATTGGATTTACTATCTAATAAAAAAAACTCAAAGCTGGAATGCAAAAATGTCTATTTTTGTCAATTTTGAATGCATACACTTATATTTGCAGTTAAGATCTACATTTGCGAACAATCATTCTAGCAATTGCAGTTGTAAAAATAGGCGTCGTTCTTTTCGAATTCATGGTACTTTGTTTAAATTCATCTTATTTTCTTTAACAGATATAATTTAATTAATAGATTTGTGAAATTAGGCGTCGGTGGCGAACCGACGGCAAAAGGTCATAAGAAACTGACAGCATCGTAATTTTCAATACATCGCTGGGATTTGTGCATGAATTACTATTAGCATTGGAGATGGGAGTTATTACACACAAACTGAACTGATGATTGTTCTACTGGTGGCAATTTTCCATCTTCAATGTAGGATTTTTCCTCTTGAAGTTTGCTTGAAGCGACAATAGAATTTGAAGTTATATTTATATTTCATTTATCCTGTGGGAAAGGGAAGCTGATAAGATGGCCTGAACCAGGCGAAAGTATGTTTAATTTGAAAAAACACGGTGAAATTATGTGGATGGAATGTAAAGAAATGTAAATATCCAAAAAAGGTGGGCAAGATCAAATCTCACAAAAAATTGTCCACGCCCCCCTTGTCAGGCGTGGCCCACCGTTTGAGAACCACTGGCCTTATCATATGGCGAACTAAGAAAATGTTGTTTACAGAACCATGATTCACATTGTTTTCAGCAAACATCCATTGTACATAGAGCAATACAGACTTTTCTCTCTTGCTTGACATGATTCGTGTATATCACTACGCCATACATTGTATGAGAATGTGCAGAAATTACTTTTTTTCCACGAATGAAGTTTACTTAATGAGACGCTAATGATTAATTTCCTGTAAGTCTAGTAAATAGGTATAGACCCATAAAGATTATTGAGTTATGGACTCTGCATGTGGCACTTTTGAAGCAGGCTAAATAAATCTTGTAAGCTGTTATAGTATTTTGATATGCCAAGCTTTTGTTTATGCAGAAGTGACATCACATCAAAATACATACCTGTAGGCTACAAAAGTTAGAGTGCGTGTTACTCTTATCGCAAGCAAATGTTCGGTTAAAGATTGAATAATAAATGCAAGTAGACTTTTTATTCTCACAGGGGAAATTAGGGAGCTTAAAATAGGCCATGGAAGGTATGTGTTCCAAACCGTTTGAAACCACTGTTTTAGATTTTCATGGAAGAACTGTTTACAATTACAAGAACTTATTTTATTTTCAAACATCAATCTTTGATCTATTTCAAATCATTCCATTTTAGTGCATATTTGTTCATTCTCAGACTAATCAACTCAAATTGCCTTCTGATATAATTTTTAAAATAATTTATTTGACCAATTTCAGATTATAATCCTAGACATCTATTTTAATAACGATTCTGAAATGGCATCATCTCAAGGAATGTCACTTGCCTCAAAATTTCAAGGAGCCATCGTTGGTGCTGTGTTTGGAGATTGTCTTGGTGCAAAATTTGAGTACTTTTGGGGTCCAATGCCTAATAAACCTGTTGTCAAATATTATGAAACTTTAATAAACGAAGTAAGATCACAAAAAGATGGAGAAAAGGGATTTGTTTTCTATACTGATGACACTTGCATGACTTTCGACCTTGGTGAATCACTCGTCAAGTGTAAAGAATTCGTTCCACGCGATGTCGCTAGAAACTTCGGAGAAACCTATTTTGCTGCACCATCACAAAGGTATTATGGGGCTAATGTTGGCTTTATTTTTCGGTCGACTAAAGTAAATGATTATCGCAACCCCTTTAATCCAGCAAAAGAACAATTTAACGGATCTGGTTCCTATGGCAATGGTTCGGCAATGAGAGTATCACCAGTGCCATTGTTTCATCATAAAGACAAAGTCAAAATTGCAGAATTAGCCTCACATCAGTCAAAGTTGACTCACACAAACCCGAAGGGAATAAATGGAGCAATTTTGCAAGCTTTAGCTATCGAGAAAGCTATGACAACCGAAGGTATTCGTGATTCTGTCTCGTTCGCCAGAGAATTGATGACGGATTTGGAAAACGTGACAACTACGAAAGAAGAATTGGATGTTTACGATGAAAAAATGAAAATTGTCATAAAGCTGATCGAACAAAAAACTGAGGTAATTGCTAGAGATCTTTGTTGATTATCATGAAATGCTTGAACTTAAGTTATGTTGTTTTGCCTTCTACTGTTCTATCATTGCTATCGATTTATAAGGGGGAATTCTCTTCACATTGTGTTAATTAGCATTATTCTAAATTAAAGGATTTGCAGGGGAAAGACCAGCCACTCCATGTGTACGTATTTAGAGGTCCCTGGAAATTATGCGCATACAGAGTTAACGGTACTCCCGTAGTATGTGTACCTTAGGCCATAATTTTTTATTTTTTTTTCTCATTTCAGTTCTATTACGAGTTTGGGGACTGTTTGTGTCAGCCAAGTGAATATACCCCCTGTCCATAGGTTTCAGTCCCTTCACACAACTTGATGTAAAGCAGGCAAACGAAATTAGTTACCTCCATATTGGTACACACACTTCTGGAGCGCCAAGTTAACAGTATTGTGTTTATGGTAAATCTTGAGTCAGATGAATAATAAATCAAAGAAAGAATATCTGAAATGCACACAATAATTGAGTTGTCATTAGGTGTATGATAATAATAAATTGAGAATTTGACTACTAAGCCACACCATGCCTCATTTTGTCAAACACAAGTTTTTAGCTATATATCGATATCTGAAAGTAGCAATGAAGTTTTTTTTTTCATTAAGGTGAAAGCGGAAGATGTTATTAATGGGGGTATCAAAACAGATGTCACTGCACATGAAGCCGTACCTGCTGCCATTTTTTGTTTCCTTTACACCCTGAATGAAAAAAACATTCCAGAATTATCAAAATTTAACGGACTTGTACGGGCTGTTATCTACGCTGCGGCAATAAGTTTGGATTCTGACACTGTTGCATCAATGGCCGGGGCGATCGCTGGAGCGTATTACGGAATTGAGATGATTCCACCTGAGTGGATTGAAGCCTGCGAAGGGTCGGACAGAGCTCTGAAATTAGCTGATGACTTGTACAAGTTAAACAAAAACAATAAAGAGGCTGTGTGAGACTTTTTATAGGTTCAATCACAGAAATTTTTGTTAACGAGCAGATGCAACATTTCCTCAAAAGTATTGTTTTCAGCAATTGAAGTCCAACAGTATAACCAAAAATGCTTCTATTACTGAATACTGTAAAAATAGAGAATCAATCAAACTGATTATCGACTTTCCTGCAATTTTAGATTAGGTCTTTAATTAAAAATTGACTTCAATTTATTCCCTGTTGACCTAATTTGTAATATACATTCAATATTTTAAAAAGTATTATTGTAGTATTAATGTATTCGGAATCAATTTGACCTGCCCTGAGCCCTATGTTTATATACCAAGCAGTATATTATGTTTTTTAGTTTTATGTTTTAACCCTTTTTTACAAATAAATTTAACTATTTATTTTATCCAAGTCATGTATGATATGAGAGCAGAGAATTAATGGCTTGCATCTCAATATGTACCATTTCATTTCCACTTGAGGCACATTATCGCAAAATAATACGATTGGTGAAAATCAAACGTGCTGATGGCAGACCAAGTGGCCCTCCAAATAGTGATGTAGACATAGACCTTAACATGCCATGCCCTATGAGGGGAAGCCATTTAAAGTTCACTCTATCACCGAGACCTAGATTCGTAAAGAGGTCTATAATCAGGACCTACTTTGGGACAAATTAAATTGGGACTTCATGAGGTTTTTTCTGTTTTATTTATATCAGGAAACACAATTTAAATTGAATGTTTCAAACTCATTTACCTATACCACCCACAATTTGCGGTAAATCAGATTGTGAAATGTTCAATTTAATGTGAATTGATCTCTGGCATATAAGTAAAGGGCTTTTATTGAAATTTGTAAGCTTATATATTATTGGTGAAGCACAGCCATTTTTGTCAATTTGAGACGCAAAATATATAGATGTTATATAGCAATGACTTAAGACCAATGGTTCTCCACGGACTCGCATGTTGCTACCTTTTTGTGTTCTATACCGCCTATTGTTATGTCATTATCACATCTTATTGTTTTGGTATTTCATTCATATATATTAAGGCAGTTGCAAATTCCATGTTAAAAGGAATGCTTGGGTATTCTATCACCCAAATATTATGATTATTAATTTTATTACTTAACAAAGTGTGACACTGGGTGTATCTAAAATCAATCTTGCATCATTTTAGTGCCTATTTAATTAAATTCTATCAGGGCGACTGAGTGCACTTGTGGACGCATCCCTCTCCCAGCCCGCGAATATACTTCCGCTTCTAATTTTGGCCCTTGGTCAATTAACTTTGGGAACAACCTGCTCATTTGTCAATGTTGACCAAGTATAAATCACGGAGTATATATAAATTGTTGTCTTTCATTGTCGTGTATCTCTTAGCTATGCTAATTTTTTGTGAATCGGTCAGTCATATTTTTATATATGTATTTTTTTTTTTTGACTCTATGCATAAATATTTGGTATGATTTTGTCAGACATGCTGATTTATTTGAGAATCGATGCAGTACAGTGGGCTTGTGTAGGTTGTACTGATAGTAAAACAGGTATACTCAACAACATCTTGTTCCGACACCAACACCAAGCCTGGTTGGACAGCCCTGTAATAATGAGTTTACTTCAATTCTTTAAAGTTATATCTTTGACAAAAATTTAGTGCAATAAATGTTCATAGCAGTCCATTGAAAAAAGTTTCACTTCCTCAGGTCTATCAACATGTGGTTGAAATCTAAACCTGTTTCAGCGGAATTGATAGTAAATTTTCATTGAATCGTCCATTGAACCTGCGAATGTAAGGTTTCATTTGTTGGAAGATGCTTCTGGCCATGTGGAGTTAACAGTCTGACTCCTCAGTCACTAAATAAGTCCCATATTGCACCATGGGGTACAATGCAAAGACTTGGATAAGCAATGACAAACTAAAATATCATTAGACATCAGGGCCTTATTTGAAGCCAAAGGTGTGAATAGGCGTAACAAAAAATAAAACCCCTTTACTGACATCGTATGGGAAGAACACATTTGGGGATTTCCCTGGTAGTATTTTGTAGTGTTTCAAGTCTTGTTTGAACATCTGGCATCTCGATCACAAAATAAACTTACCGCGTGACCAATGAAACTGAACTTGCCACGAAAAAAATTTAACACTTAACTTCTGTTGTTTATGATTGTATTCAAAAGTTATGTTCACTCTAGGTCCTCCAGGATACGTTCCAAACGACATACTACCAAAGCCATGCATACCATGTTATTAAAACTTCCTAAAAGCTTTTCCTACTCTGAAATGAGATTAAAAAATCCAAACTCGTATATCACGCATAAGCATAGCCAAATTGTTATAATGCTACAGGTTTCTGTATCAGTGTACAGCTGGTGGCATATCAGCGTGCTGCACTTCCTTGTTAGCAATCTAGCCATTTGACTATGCGTGATAAACAAAGTTGGATTTATTTTAATCTCATTTCAGAGTAAGAAAAGCCTTGGAAGTAGTTTTAATCAAATCACATTGTATGAGTGCCCTTGGTAGTTGGAAAAAATTCTGAGTAAACTTGGCAAACTTAGAAGCAATACAGTAATATTGAACATATACAAGTGTAGAGTTTATATACTTCCTTGCAGTAAACGCTTACACTTGTAAATGTGTCAACTCATCTTACACTATATCACTATTGAATAAAGTTAAAGAAAATATTTGAACAGTAAATCATTCTAAGAAAAAATCGATACAGATACATGTTGGCATCACAGGGTAAAAATCTTGATTCCAACCCCAAGCGTATTGCCTCACCCAGAATTAGAGGTAAGATCGGGTCCAAAAATTCTGGCCCGACCCGGGCCCATATGTATTAAACCTGACTTGAGCCCGACTACTTAACTGGATTTGCAGGCCCGAGCTCGAAGCAAACCTGATTTTTTATAAACATATATTTATTTTAAAAAAAATTCAGCGATGGAAAAGCTCGACCCGGCCCGAATTTCGGGCTATCAGTGGCTGCTTATTTAGGGCACAGTTCACAGTAATACTTCAAAACCCCCTCATAAAAATTAATGTAACCACAAGTCACAACCAGTCGGTTGTCCAATACTCGCATAAGAAATATTTCAAATCTTATATCCAAGTCTATAAAACATACAATATTTTACTTCGTATTTGAATGGAAACTACTATAAAAAAACAGTATTTTTGATTATCTATGTTCTCAAGTAAAGCGGATAAAAGCAAAATTCCTTGGACATCATAGTTACCAGTTACTTTAAATGACTTGACATTTTTACACTTAGATTTGATTGAATAGAACAATTCATTGGTGATTATCGGAAGTCAAGTTTCAGACTATTAAAGACTGCTTACTAGGGCTGGGAATGGTTAACGGTTAAGATTTATTTTAACCTTTACCTGACATCTCAGGTACAAATCATCCTTATAATGTAAAATTCTTTCAAAAATGATTACATCATCGCAAATTTATCTTCTGTGGCGTTTAATTCAAAAGAACGTACCTAATAAACGTGAAAAACAATTGAAGTACCAAGAAAACTGAATATAAAAAATTGACGATAGTTAATTATGAATCAGTTTTCGGTCGAAATATATAAGTGCGTAGTTGATGCTGCTTTTCTTTATATATCTCAAAGTAGAATTTGCACATCAAACACTGAAAATTTGTCACATAAATGACATTCAATAACGGAATCGGGTTTTACTAAAATACTCCCATATGTCCTACTGGCTACCGCGCTGCATATCTCAGCAGCAGCAGAGCGATCGATTGTGCAATACCGGGATAAGGTCACGCAAAATTGCTTTGTAACCTTTGTGGCGAAGCAAGGTAAAATTATCATGTGAAATGTCATGCTGCGGTTGACTGGATAATTTTACCCGGTTAATGGTTAAAGTGTTTTCCCTGTAATTCCCAGCCCTACTGCTTACCTATTTTAAAGTCATTGTGATTAAATTTTTTTTTCTCTGAATGCACAGCTTTAGTCAAGGTCAATGACTCTTTCATAGTGCTGGGAATTTCAGGGAAAACACTTCAACCGTTATCCGGGTAAAATTTACCGGTTAACTGCAGCGTGATGTTCGTTTGACGTAATGATTATAGCTTGTTACGTCACAATGGTTACAAGCAATTTCGAGTGATCTCATCGCAGCATCGCTCAAAATTATTCACGAATGGAGATAGTTTCATCATCGTTCTGCTGCAAGAGATATGCAGCGTGCTTCGGACATATGAAAGTATCTTAGTAAAACCAGAATCCGTTTTTAAATGTCATTTATGTGACAAATTTTCAGTGTTCAACGTGCAAATTCTACTCTAAGATATCACAAAAAAAACAGCATCAACTGCGCACTTGTTGGATGACATTGAATATGCGATTTTGCAATAAAATCGTGAACTATATATTTCGACCAAAAACTAGTTGGGAATTTATCATTGTCAAATTTCCATAATCAGCAATCTCGGTACTTCAATTATTTTTCACATATTTTGGCTCCTTACCAATGCGGTTAGTGATATTCTTTTGAATGAAACGCCGCAGGAGATAACTTTGATAAAGATGATTTGTATCTGAGATGTCAGTTAACTGTTAAATAAATCGTAATCGTCAACCATTCAAAATCGGTCAACCATTTAAAGCCCTACTTTTTCATACTGGAGTTGAAGTCGAGACATTTTTTATCTGAGGTCAAGAGAATTTTTTCCAACCTTGAGTCGGGAGTCGGTTGTAAATCTTTCCACTCCAGAGCCCTGCTATGATTTTCTATTGGAATGATGCAATATAGAATGTTGTTTGAGATCACACATTTGCAAAAATGTTTTACCACACACACGGCAAATGTATATATGGTTATTGTTATGGAGTAAAGTGTGTAGATGCAGTGATGCTGCCAAAGTAAATGTCTCCCCACATACATCACATTCATATGGCTTTCCATTGCATGTTAACTCAAGACCGCTGGCTTCGTTTAGTTCTGTAAATTCAGGTATTTCTTCTTTAATTATGACAGGATTTTGTTTTGGTGCAACTTTGAAATTCGATGACTCATCAGCTTGTTTTGTTTCAAATTGCTGTGTATCGCCAGGTTTATTAATATGGCCGCTAAACCGATGATATTCCCTTATATGATCTGTTAAGTCTTTTCTTTGTGTGAAATCTTTTTTGCATACATCACATCTGAGTTCCTCTTGATTTGAATGAGTCAGCGTATGTCGATTAAGGTTCTGAATAAGTCCAAATGATTTTCCACAAATATCACATTTGTGTGGTTTTTTATGCGAGTGTACCATAATGTGCATTTTCATAGTTGACATTCGTTTCGCTGTTTTTCCACAAATCAGACAGGCATAGCGTCTCACTTTACCAATTAGCGGTTTTATAAAATTTTCCAAATTGTTTTCTTCAGGAGTCATAAATAAAAAAGGATTTTCAAAATTTAATTTGTCCTCTTTTTTAACAATTTTTTGTGGAAGCATTTTACTAGAGTTTTCAGCTGCGTTGACTGGTGGAATGCCAACAGATGGATTTCCATGTTTACTGCTTGAAACATCATTTCTTGAAGAACTGGCCATAGTAAACATTTCTTTACAAAGTAAATGACCGTTTATTACACAATGTGTCTTAAGATCAACAAAGTAATCAAAAGAAAACTTGCAAATGTTGCATTGATAAGGTTTGTTATCATTGCGAGTCTCAAGTGTCCGGGAACTTTGGTTTGTAGGAAGTACTCCACTGGATACTGTATTCATTTCCACTGATACTTCTCTAACTTTCTTCTGTCTCTTTTGCTTTCGTTTTATATGCTTTTGCATGTGAGTTTTCAGAGCAACCTTCCTTATAAAACGCTTCCTACATATTTCACATTTATGTGTTTTTTTAGCTGTGTGAACTGTAAGATGAATTTTGAGAGTGCGATAAAGTCCAAATGACATTCCACAAATATGACATTCATGTGATTTCATATGTATTCCAAGACTTGATGCACGATTAAAATGTTCCCCACATATTTCACATTCGTAAAATTTCTCAGGATGGCAGTGTAGCTTTGATTTAGGTAAGACCGTTGACGAAATATTCTTGACAATCTCATTGCTAGGCATTTTCAGGAAAATGTTATCAGCATAAGCACTAATAGTATTCATAATAAAACGAAAAATAGACAACATTTAGCACGCTCCAACAAAATGCCCAACTTGATTCACCAGTTCTGCTCGTACCGGTACTGGTACAGCAGGCATTCAGAGCAAAAAAATGTGATTGATGCTATTTTTCAAATGTGTGTACCATAGCAGTTAGTCTACACATTCGGAAAAGAGGAAAACGATACCAGTACGATACGGTAGCTTAACCATATGGTGTACAACTTTACGCCGACTCACCAGTGCAAGTGCAGTTTCAAGTATTTTGTGGCGTCAAGAACTGCCGCAAGACCATGGCGGGATTTTCAAACCATGGCCACTATGACCAAACCCACGGCGACTGACTTTTTAGCTGCCACAAACCAACAGCGAGCTGCCGTCGTAACGGCAGCAAGCAGCAAATCGAATATCACCAATTTTGCTGCCGTAACCACGGCATGTCGAATGCAACAGCAGGGCTGCCCCTGATGGTGATAAATATTGGGTAAGTTGGAACGTTTTTCTGATGGATACAGTTTGGGTGGATTTGGGGTTAGGTTTAGGTAGATATAATCACGCATGAAAATAAACTAAAATAGTGTACATGACTTTGTAAATATACCGGTAATAGCGCCATAAAACCATGGCAGGAGACGGCGTGGTACGCTCGTGGCAGGAGCTGCCATGAAGTGGTGAGAACTGCGCCTCCGCCAGTGCATGACCGCTCACTAAAAGAGCCAGCTTTTTTAGGTACCGTAAAGAATTTTCAGTTGCGCCAAATATTCACGACCAATACGAGGCTGTTTAAAATGACTTGTTTTAATAATTTAATTGCTTCAGTGTCATATATGATGTCACTTGTGGCTAATTATAAATTTGTCTGAATGCATCATATAGGCTACCGATCTCCAGAATTCTCGTTTTATATTTTGTGTTCATTATGGAGTCTTCGAATAAACTATCTATCTATCTATACGGTAAATCCCATTCGAGACGGAGAATCTCCGCTTGATTCCCCGTCCATAGAAAAATTGTACGATTACCCATTTTTTGAATATTGTATATGATTGTTTTTCACTAGTTGGATAAAATAATCTTGACTTGGCCATTCTATGTATATGAATACGGCCGTATAAATGAATTTACCATAAACACAAGAAAAGCGTTGTTTGAGAGTCCCAAAATATGATGATTTTACTGAAAGCCACTCAAGCGTTCAAACACCCTTGTGGTGATAAGAATTAGTTCATTTTTATTCATTGTGAGAAATACCTTTCAAAAGTAACCTCAATCTCAATATCCCGTATTTTTTTGTTTGTGAATTTGCTTTTTGAGTGTGAGCGTTAGTTGGTGATTGGGCACATCATGTTTTTTTCAATGTCTTCAATTTAAATTACTACTCCAGTACTCCACCCTGTTTACTCACTTACTACTAGGGATGGGACGAGTCCGGCATCACAGAGAATAGGTAAGGAACAAGGACTCGAATCGAATCTGCTGAGTCCGTGACGTAATGAAAAAAATTAAAAAAAAAACACGATTTTGACCATGATACAGCAACGTGCGCTCACAAACATACGCAGTAGGCTCGTAGCTCATATTTTTTGCCTAATGGTTCCGCAGGTAGCTGTTGAATCATTTCAAAAATATATTTTTTCTCTTTTTGGGGGTCCATAATACAAATATAAACGTGGGTCAATGGACAATAAGTTTATTTCGTCGTGCAAGAAATCACAATACAAATTAAAATAGGAAAAAAATATTTATGCTTTACAGTAACGGATTTCATTGCAATTGACTAGAAGTCGCGAAGGACCATAAATGGCCAGCATAAGTCTGCGACACCAAGATCAAAGTCAATGTGCACCTTAGTTGTGAACTGCATTTTCAGCCCATCACCTACCGTTTATTCTAGGCGGCTATTTCGTAATTCTTACATGTCTATATAAAAAACAAAAAGCTTTTGACTACAATGCTTCTACATAATTTCATATACTTCTTACTATGTCGCGTGCGCAAATGTTAGATGCCACTCGTCAATACAATGCGGTACATCTGCTTGCAATTTAGTAGTGCATGTAAAAAAATTCATGTTAGGAAAAAGATTGCACATAATAAACTCGATTTAAAAGATTAATAAATTACCCCTGGGTTGATTCAGAGCATGTTTCATTTTTACGCGAATCGAAGACTCAAAAATATAGCGCTAACACATATTTTGTTGTTCAAGTGTATGCCAAAAAGGATACATAGTTTTTGAAGGCGACTGGCGGCGACATCGTTGTTATAAGCGATCAATAAACATGCGTTTTAATCAGTAAGGGCAGGGGTGAGCAAGGTTTTTGGACCAGGGGCCAAAAAATTCGCTCACATAGACAGGCCGGCCATGTAAATGTGACGTAAAAAGTTACATTTTATGAAAAATATTTACAATGTTACAAAAGCAAAAGTGGAGAACAATAAGCCTCGTGTCAAAACTAAATTTAACCACGATCTCAACAAATTTCTAGTATATTGATATTTGTATATTGAAGCTTTTATCCGACCAAGAGTGTAATATCTTTCAACTCCAGAAAATATATATTATTGCTACGTTTATATAGTGGGAAATAGAGTTTATCCAGGAGTGAGGGGTGGCAGAGATGAAAGTCGATAGGGCGGCGTAATTAAACGGAACACCACGGCCTCTCGTCCGGTTACCTTTCCATGTCGGGTATATGATTAGCTAGCCTGTTATCCAGCTTAGTTAGTCTAGTTACCAAACATGAAATCAATTATTGATGCAACCCAGTGTTTTCAACATTTTTGGAGTAAAACATTCCATAAGTCCGAGGAATCCAATATTGCAATAGTTTAGTTGTCTGAATTTTAGGCTATAAATTATAAATAAGATCTTTTGTAAAGACTCCTCGCCATCGCTCGAAATTAAATAAAAAATTGTAATCCAGTTAGTGTGAGGGCTAGGAATGCAGATTGTAGGCCCGTGGGTATCAAACACCCAGCCCGAGCCCGACTAATTAACTGGATTTGCAGTTTAGTACAGTATGTGTCGTGTTGATGAGGCAACTTTTTTTGCAGACCACGGTTTCTCGTCTATTTAAAAAAAAAGTCAGCGATAGAGAAACCCGACCCGAACGTAATGATTGACATTTCAGGCCGGACCCGGCCCGAATGTCGGGTCTGGCTCGGGCTTCAGGTCTTAGCTATAGATAAGAGGTCGGTAGCTTTTTTGGTCGAGAGAGCCATATTTTCAACTGCATTTCCGTGCGAGCCATATAGCATTTCTTCACTCAATCAGGCCTAAAATTTTTACTCAAAAGTCAACACATACCATGTCAATATACATTTATTGTGGCTTCTGATGCTGCATGTTGTTGCCGCGGACCTTGAACGGCTGCCCACATGCAGCACAAGTTGAAATCTACGATAGGGGCCTACTCACCACCTTATTTCGTTTAGACATCTCATTATTATTTAAAATCTAGCTTTGCAAGTCTGATTTAAATATAACAAATAGTGTAACTAGTACGTACAAACGGACGAAATGCTTTATTCTATTGCTCCGAAAATAGATTCCAGAATCCATTAGTTTTGTCATTGAGATATGACTTGCTTTGAAACAATGCAGTTCACATAACGTAATTTTTCGAGATAATTATCCTCGTCGTCGGCTGCCAAGCGTAACGTTGTTAATTAAATATTAAGATTCTGATTCACTCGTCCCTCGTCAACAGAGGCGGCGCATGGTAAGCGCAGAATCAATTGGGGTTATGTGGGGCCGTGTCCGGAAACTTTGCCGCCTAGGAAATATCGCCGCATGAAAAATCTGTTTTCTTTTTCACAAATACTTGTTTTACAGCAAAATGCTCTTGCGGTGAGATTTCCTACGGCGAATTTTCCTATAATCATGTGGGGCTGTTGCTTTTCTTGTCATTATTGAAATCTACATGTCTAGAGATCCTGACCCCGGTCACACGAAACGTTACAGAAATACATTTGTGTTAGTGACAGCGAGACACTAATCTCATAGTATATTTTATAAATTATACATTTCTTGTCATTGTAGAATTCGAGGTATTCGGGAAAGCTGGCCATCATTAGCCGTACAGTACAGTATGAGGCATTTAAAAAAAATCATTCGAAGCAGTGTCACTCGTACTTACTCAGGAATAAAGGAGCGATGTTAAGAGAGACAGCCAATATATTTATATATTACACGAATAGTGGGTCGTTTAAATAATTGAATTTATAATATTGAATATTAGTGCACAACTCAACACACACACATTCGAAGATCTTTCCACCTCATTGCTCATAATGAACTGTAAAATCTCACCTTTTGTTTGCCGTCTTGGTGCAGTCTCTCTTGTAAAATAAGAAAGTAAGTGAGATTAAAATGGAATGTCAAATTTACGCTAAATTAAAATGTAAAAGTACACAGAAAAAATACTCGCATATAATTATAAAACATATTATTTATTATAGAACAAAAAATAATATGACATGATGGACTTCGATTCTGGTTTCTATAAAATAACCGTTTTGCTTTTTTAGTATTATTGTCATAGATGTTGCTGTTAATTAAGTCATCCAGAAGTTTTGCTTTGCATCAAAAAAAAATATTGACAAATAATAAGAATATGATATATCGTCCGCACCGAATATATAAAAAAGTATCTGAGCTGTTGATCTCTGAAAAGCGTTATTCTCACAAATGCGACAAAACCTACCCAATTTAACACATCGTATTTATCATAAGCAGCTTAACATGGAGTAGCAATATTCGGAAAAAAAAACATTAGTGAGCTTCGTAAGTTTTGCATTGGGTCTATCTACATTTTTATTGGAATCACATACATAACAGAAAGTAAGGCTTTAGAACAGGGTGGTCCAAGGTTGTCGGCTCCGCGAGCCACAAAATTATTTTTGCATTGTTCGCGGGCCACAATAGTACTAGGAATAAGTAAACAGTGCAATACAATAGTCCAATACAAACACTTTTATTGTGCAAACACATTGATCAGTATTTGTCATTTATAGAGCTAACCCATGCAAAAACCACCACAAAAATTAACTGAAACCTGCAAAAGTCTTCTACATATATGGCATGATTTTAAACTCTTCATTACGGAAAAAAATGCTTTCGCAAATGTACGTGCTTTCGAACATCGATAGATTTTCAATGCAAAATCTTAACTTTGGAAAATCCTCATTGCTCACAAGATTCTTAAATGCCGTTTAAAATTCAATTGTTTTTTTCACCGACACAACTTGCAGACATATCAAGAAAGAATTGTGGTATTTTTCCTCCCACATCCAGTTAAAAATTTGTTTGAATTCGTCAATTTTCATTCTCAAACTCATGTTTACAAAATAACTTATATATAACTACAGATTGATTGATTACACAATGTGAGGTACAGAATGGTAATTAATAAACTTTCTGATATATAGGCAATATTTTTTGTAATACTATTTAGGCTGGTTGAAAAAAAAACACCAGGCATGAGTTGTGATATGGCCTAATGTTATGGCCTAATATTGTTAGGCCATAACATTAATATTTAGTTATCAGGCATAGCGCCAACCTAGGCTAATAGAATCCGCATTCGATTTTAAGTTTTCTATGATGCCAAGATTGTTGGCATATATTCCTGACCGAAACGATATAAAGCCAGATAACAATTTAGACTGCCAAGCCCATCATTCAACTTTGTCAGTTGCCTCAGCTAGCCATAACACTAGTCAATTTCAGTGACATTATTGCTGTAACAAGATGTCATAGGATTTTTCTGGTTAATTTCATGACGAAACAACACAAAAATGATTACTCTGCGAATGCGACGCGGGCCACAGAAATGAAGCTGCGGGCCACAAGTGGCCCGCGGGCCTGGGTTTGGACCACCCTGCTTTAGAATATCATTTACACGACGCCTTCAACATTCACGGTTAGCAAATTATGGTACAGTATTCATACATAACCAGGGCATTATGGTTGGAAGACCCTCATTATGTCTCAGTTTGAATGGGGTCGGTAAGAAAACTGTAACATGGTCCCGAGTTATTGAATCGAAAACACGAAAGGAAGAAAAAATTAATTCGATATATTACACTTGACGTAGAAAAAAACGGACTTTGTAACGTTGTTTGTGAAAAGAACTGAAAGTCCTGAACCAACTTCAACTCAAAAGAGATAAATGCATGTAATTCATGCCATACGCCAAGGGTGCCCAACGGGACGCATGCGGCCCGCCTGACTGATTTTTGGGCCCGCCCAATAAATTTTGCAAGCAGTCTTTTCAAATTTTCACTATGTTTTATATAGGCTCAATAATGTTCCGTGAATGGTGTGATTATTTTCGCCATCTATATCTACATCCGGATGCCGATTCTTATTTCTACGTATGCATCAAGTCTTGCTCCCTGATGGACATCGACGTTAAGTTTTTTTTTTTTTTTCGCAGTACTGTGCGTTATGTTCGACGAATTACAAAGATATTGTGCAATCATTGGCGACGAACGCTGAGCGCAATTATAGGAAGGAATTTGGAACCTAAATTTCCAAATTAGTTTCATTCTGAAAGCTTTCTTTTAGGTAGGCTTTGATTTTCTTTATCGTCAAAGTAAAATAAATAGTGAGCAATATCTTTGCTGATGACTCCGGAACTCGTTGTTTTATGTTTGTATTTTTGTTTATGTTATGTTTGCGTTAAATAAAATGTCGGGAATATCGTCACTGCGTATCTGTCAATAATTCTGATAAAATAAACTTAATGGTAATTCTAAATATTCAAATTAGTATATATATGTATATATATATATATATATTCATCCAGAAAGTATTGTAATGTTTTTTTTTCACTAAATACTTGTATTGATGTTTCAAATTTTACGAAACGTCCCACTAAAACTTGAAGTTTCCGCGACATTGCTGCACATTATGCTCCTTGAGACAATGCCATAGCCACTGAAAATACGTCTTTGTTTGAAAACTCTGTGCAGATTCTCGTGTGGTCGTCAGAAATCCACAAGTGCGTTGTGTAATGATCGATTTTTTAAATCAGCGACCCGCGAGTGTCATGTCCACGCCCTGTGTTATCAGATATTCGAATAGTAAACTGCTATTCTAATATTCGACTTCCTATTCGATTATTTCTCCGGCACTAATCAGTAACCAGTAAATAATTATTAACTTGATTGATTTTAGGTCAATAATCTTGCCTATATCATATATTATGTAAATTCTAACGAAATCACGAATTGGCTGGTATTTAAGTTTGGTACAAACGTTTGCGGCTCTGTAACAAATTTCGTCATGTGAAAGTGGCCCACGAGATGAAAAATATTCGGCAGGCCTGCCATACACTAACAGTTACCAGGAATCATAGTCGAAAAAAATTCATATTTCTTTCGCAAAGAAATCTATTCAAAATGACATAGTAAGCTAACTTATAAATTACGAGATGGAATAGAAAAACTTCCACAGAGTATTTATAATATTCACCAATCTAATTCCGTCCCTTGTTAAAATACGATAAAACAAATGATTTTGACATATTATTGATTGTCTAATACAAATATATTTGACAGTCAACTTCTTTATCAATGTTAGCATTGGTCACCATATTTTTTACCCTGATTACAAATCTGAGATTTTAAAAAAAAATCGAACGGGTTAACTTGCCAAAAAAAGAATTTTTTCTCAGAGCAAATACCTACAAAAGTGTGCTAGTAGCATTAAGAATCGAGCATGGTTCAATATGATGGTAAAAACCTAGGACATTTTAGTTCAGAGAGATCAAATTATTTTATGCTTTAGATCAGGGGTGTGCAACCAGCGACCCGCCGGTCAAATGCGGCCCACAAAAAATAATTTTGCGGCCCGCAATGAAGTCCCAATTTTGGATGTCGTGCGGCCCGCGAAACGAGTTTTTAATATAGATTGATCTGGTACATGCGAGTAATTCAATCCCTTCACAAAACTCATACTGAGTTCAATTTATTATCTATATTCTATGCCAATGAACTTAAAATTCTCCATCAGCTAGCTTGTGCGAAGCAAACAACGCATGTCATAAGATCAATAACCAATTTTAGAATAACCATTACTGAAAAAAATTTACAAAATGAAGAAGCAAATAAAACATCAAAAACGATTACCCAAGATAAAACCAGTACAAGGTTAAATTTAAATGGAAAATAATCATTCTCAATGAAATGACCAACACTATAAGATATATACAAAACTATCGATAACGCAATAAACTATAGTACATGGTTAGACCATGTCATAATCGTAGCCGAAAATTGTTGTTTTAAAAGAAAAGACATTTCATAATTAAGTCTTTTGAGGAATATTAATTAATCGATGAGCTGAATTATAAGAAGAATCTAAATCTGAGATGTATGAATCACAATAGGAACTTATTGAAACATTAATATCGATCATTATTATTAAAAGTATACACATAGATATATAGATTTTTTAAAGTTGAGATAATAACAATAAACAAGAGAGCTATGCTCAAATATATGAACACGTAGAGTCACATAATTTTGATGACGTCATAGCGAAAAAAAAAAGTAATAGCCTTCTGGAGAAAATTTTTATCTTTAACCACTGAAAATTTCAAAGAAATTGGTCCAGTATTCGAAAAGAAAAGCGATTTCTTCAAAACGCGTTGATGGAGACAAATATTAATACCAATAACAACAAAATTTTGAAACGATCGTTATGTCCACTACGTGTCCAATAATGTATAAACAACTAAATGGGTATCTAAAAAAACAATCTTTTATGTACTCGCTCATGAAATATTCGACAATAAACTAACAGATAAGACATGTAGGAATCATTTGATTTTTTATTTTAAGGCATGATTTGTCAAATCATAAGTATGCTTTATTATTAAAAGAATCTAGCATTCAAAACCGCTGTAAATTGAAACGGTTTCACATTCTTACATCATATTGCATATTCTGACTTATTTTTTTATTTTGAGTGACTCGGGAAGTAGTTTTATCTATATAAATATGGTAGCACATACGGCTGGTGTTGTTCTCAATTTTTCACATGGATATAATCTAACTCGTAAATTATTAGCATTGTAAAAAAAAGCTTCCAGCGTTCGGTCAGTTAAACAATTTCGAATTTTTGAAGGGAATTCATAGTCTTTTGAAAAAGACTATTTTAAGTTTATAACTGCATTTTCAAGTATAGACTTATACAAGTCGATAATATATAGTTAAGGAATTTATATTATGACCGAAAAATTTTTGTGGCAAACTTATCAACTTAAAATAAAATTCATAAAACAGAAAAAGAAATATAAACACACATCTAAAACATTTTTATTGTTTTTTTGTTATAACACACAGGGATATAGATACACACGTCTACAAAATTTTTATTTCATTTTTTTCAAATTTTGCCATAAAAATGATGAGATATGCTAGGTGAGGTGAACCAGTCAATTACGGTGTGAACATTGCCATCAAATTTTATATCCAATTACCACTTAAAGTAATTATATTGTGAAAAGGTGAGAAAATATTTTGAAGTATTTAAAAAAGCAAATTTTTGTTTGAGCAAGTATGAAAGTGCGTAAGAATTCTCTAAATTGTTGAGCAAGTAGCTTTAATAAAGTCATGTTTTTACAGTGATATTACCATGATTTGCACAATAATATTCAGCAACTATGTCAAATTCAGAAATTCATGGACTATGCTATTTCAATTAACCTGACATCAATTTAATTTGGATTCTTTCGAATTAGTACAATTTATTATATTTCATACATCCGATTAGAAACTAATCGAATTGATGCTTTAAACATTGACGATACTCGGTTACCAAACTTTATTTTAAATTCCTTTCTGTTTTCTGAATTCTTTTTCCCATGCAACGAAATCTTCCGACTCCCTCTATCTAGTACATTTGATTTAATCTATAGAATAATATAATTTTTCATATATGCTCCAACTTAAAGTTGGAATCAGGGACAAAGTTTAAGGCAAAAACCAGAAAAAAATTAAAATCTATAATTTATGACATAAAATAAAAATGTAAATCAAAACATGTTTTGAATGTCGGGTTATTTAAAAGTTTCTTCTGTGTTTCCGTTATCTGACGGAAAGAACGTAAGTTTGTTGTCAATCCTTTTAAACTGTGGTTTCGCGTTGGGTTGAGGTTTGAATTTCTGAAATTAAAAAAATGAAATAAATTAACTAATTGCGTGGTTTTGGGGTAGCTTTAGTTAAACAATGGGATAACATTTTGTAGCGGTTTTGATTTCATGTCGATGTGGTCTTATCCAAACATTGCATAGTGAATTGGAGAATATTGTTTTGAAATACCGTATTTTCCGGCGAATAAGTCGCTTTTCTAGACCCAAATTTTCTGCCTAATTTTTTTTTTTTTGAGGGGGGAGTTAAATAAGGAGATTCTCGTGCTGTGAATCTGGAATTTTAATGCTGTGATTATCATATTTGAAGTTGTCGCATTTGTGTGGCTATTACCGATACACGTGGGATTGCAATAGTGAAAATCTTCAATTGTCTTTGTCATCGTGATGTCTTATTTGAGCCATAAACATCTTTCATTTCAGCATTTATTCTTACCAAGTCAGAAATTTGCAGCGAACACAACGATAATTACTTTATTGCTCTCAAGCAACGATGGCACTTGTGTTGTGAGATACGAGATATCACATAATCATGTGTGACAAGACGCTAAGATAAACAAAGGAGTGAATACATGACCCAAATGTTCTTGATTTAAAAGCGGCATTATAAAATACTAAAAATAAAAAGAAACATCATTTAAGTTTTATGTCAAGATGGCCCGTGACAAATTCAAGATTATATTTAGGCCTTGCAAATCACAAAAACATTTTTTGTTCTACAATTACCGACAGGCCCAGACGCGACTATGCTATGTGTATAATACCGTAATTACGGTAATGTAAAGTATATTTAATTCATTTTATTGACATAAATTTACTCGGTGGGATATTATCGCTGACTCAAGGTTTTCTCCTACCGTAAAACCATCAAAAACAACATATAATCCCAATTAAGTCAATGAAGCAACACTTTTCGTTTTGTGGAGATTTAGAGGTGATGAATATGTATGTTTCATATTAGCTGTTTATATGTATATTTATTCATAAAAACTAAATATAATCAGGTAGTTTATCTCACATTATTATGTCCGCAGATTGCCGTGTTATTTTAAATCGGTAATGTTCCTGTATGGCAGACGCAACCGCAAGTTGAACACAATTAGATTGAAATTGAAATACAGTTTGAATTCTCGTAGTTGTTATGGATTTAATATTACGCTACAAGAAATAGTCATTATAGGCTATTATAACCAATGCGCAAACGCTCAAAAGACATTGCATGGTGATTTAAGATTTCGATGTTGATGCGATTTTACTGCCCGTCCTATTGGCAGGTTATATGCAAAACCCCGTTTTTTTCGGCTTAAAAACGGGCATCGTCTTATTCGCCGGATATACTTATTCACCAGGAAATACGGTACATAGAAAAAAATATTGGATAAAATATGAATGGGTCGTTAACGACAATACCTTCGACTCTTTGTAATTGAGTTGTTGAACTATACCTCTGTCGACTTGGAACCACTCTGAACATTTCTTCTATTCCTACTTGGTTTCTTCTCATCTTTGAAAAGAAAAAATTGAGTGAATTTCCGAATTCATTCACATTCTTCCATTTGACACTTTAAAGCTTATCACACTTTGTTTAGCAATATCACCGGAAAATACATAAATGGCAAATAAACCGTTTAGCTATAACTGCATGCGGCAATAATGAATAATTTGACGTTGTTGTGCAGGATCCGTAGACTAAATGTCGATGTCGTGTTCACTTATAGAATAGGAATGAGATTTTTATCCCTAGGAAGAAAAGTTCGATAAAATGGCTCTATCATAATCTAGTTTGGTTACCAGTCCGTATAGGAAATGGGATTATTTAGCAAGTTATTTCTTTCCAGATGCATGGACTTGATGGTGGAGAAAGACGTAACTGACCAGCGGATGCGTAAACCACCCTACGATGGCGCAGATTTCAGCATTCCTCTCCTCATAATTATCACCAAATTGATTCGAATCATTGAATTAAGGTTACCAAAGTTATTACGAACACATCGTCCCATGATATTTTTGTAAATCCATGATCTGATGGGGCTCAGTTTCTTCCAAACGTAATCAGGGACATCAGAATATAAGAAAGGATTGAGGGCGCTGTTGATCGGAATAATAATCAATCCTACAGGGACGTATGCATCATATGGTATGTTGATGCCTGTATAAAAAGAAAGATATTCTAAATGTAACAGATTAATTAAATGATCAACATAAAATTAAAATTCATTCAATATTCATTTAAAATAAAATTCATGAAGATGGTGTTTTTACATGAAGTTGTAAAAGGCCGTCTCACCAGAAACTTGTAAAAAGCCCATTATGCAGACAGGCATCCAGCAGAGAAAATCAGTGATAATAATCCGGGTAATTTTTGTTTGCATCTTTCTTGCCAGTTCTGCCCTTAGTTTGTCGCTGACTGCAGCATTCTTTTCTCGAGTTTTCCTGAAATATTTTTAAGTATTGATTATTTAAAAAAATTAATAAATCAAGTCGATTCATTCATCTCACTGTAAACAATTTGTTTAGCGTGTCACAAAAAGCACCTGCAAACGTACACTAAGTTCATAGTAGTGTTACCAATAAATGTGATGTGTCTATTCTTTATTTATATGGTCAGGTGTTGCTAAACAAAAAATATTTCCCAATTTCTTATTCCAATGATGGATTTCTTCTATCTATATTTCTTCTATTCCTTCTTGTATTCTTCTCGTCGTCATTTTTCAATCAATTCACATTTCTTCATTTAACAATTTGGAGCAACAGAGAGTCTATCACACTTCACTCAGCAATATTACCGTAGAACAGGGGTCTCAAACTCGCGGCCCGCGGGCCAATTGCGGCCCGCAGGACGATAGTTTGCGGCCCCCGCCTTGGTATGAAAGTTTAATGTTAGTGCGGCCCGTAAGTCACTCAGCTCAGTTAGAATGATTGAAGCATTCAGTATCAGGACAAGTAGAGCAAAACAAAATATTTTATAATCTATCCCCCGAAAGGAATATGAGGTACGGTAACCTACTAGTACCGTACCTGTAGGCATGATATTCGATGGACCTTTGACCCCGAAGAAAATTTTAGAGGTGGCTTCGCGAGTTAAAGGCTATAAACTGGGGTATATGTTTCACGTCATCATTTTGATTCAAAACATTCAACAACCTGTTTTTCGTCAGTACCTGTAGAGAAGTTTAGCCTAGTCTATCACAGCTATTTCTAGACTAATTTTTGATTACGGCAATTAAGCTACGACGCCCAAGCAATCAGAATGATCATTGAGTTCTTTGATTCATACTTGAATTTCTGAAACAGAACCCAAAACTAACAAATAGCATGCAAAAACGGGGTGATGTTTACAAACATGCCTGAAAATCTTTCTGAGTGTCTGAGCGTTTGCAAAAAAGTCTATTGTTACGTCGGGTTTTTCGTATAGAAAAACAGAGAAAAAGATTGTGAAAAACCGGATGCGGCCCGGACTCACTAAGACTCCCTCTCGGCGGCCCCCAGGTAAATTGAGTTTGAGACCCCTGCGGTAGAAGATTATAAAATTCCTAATAAACGTTTCCGAATAAACGTTTATGTGGAATATATATTTTATACATTATTTCATAACCTAAATCTGAAAAAAAATTGACTTTTTTATCTGTGGTTTAAAGAGATACTTGATTCGAAGAATACCTGTATATCTTGACGTAGCCGATAAAAATGAAGATGAATGCCAGGAAGTTTACGAGAAGGATGAACAGCGAATACAACCAAGCAGTATCAGTATTAGGGTTCGGGAACAAAGTGGGAAGGCAAACTCCGTGTGTGGAGTAATATCCAAACCTACGTTCGACCTTGTACGTCGAATTTAAATCGCTGATTAGAGATTCTAGCAACGACCATGTTCCAAGTTTTCTAAAGATGAAAAAATGATTTTTTACACATACGATATTGTTACAGCACATGTTTCAACTGCTGGTCGATCAATCTAAAGGATGGTATAAGCCAATCATTTTATCGAGTGAGAAATTGACCTTTTGTTTTCGAATGCAGTATCCCGAATTTTTAATCTTTGAAGAAAGCTTTGTTCAAAGAGAAAAAGTGAAAATTCGTAGATAATATTTGCCCAAGAAACTTGATTCTAATAAAAATTAATTTGAAAATCATTTTCTTTAAATAATATTCATCTTCGGCAGTGTTTTTTGTAACAATATTGGGAAAAGTTCTGAGTATATCTTAGCAGTTCGTACTTACTCTTCTATAGCAGGATCATCTTCGAATCTCTGTTTCGTTAGAAGTGAACGAGACAGATTTACAACATCCTTTTTATTAATAGTTGAATACAATGGATGTCTGTCGTACCTAAAATATTTCAAACAGTCAACATGTCTGATTTGTACTATGCAAGCTTATTCTAAATATGAAATATTAGTTCAAAAAGATCAGAGGTCATCATAAACTTTAAGTCAGTTCTAAATAAGTTATGATCAATTATATGGCCACTTTACCAGTTTTAAACGAGAATGTCGTTGTTAACAATACAAGAGTATTATATCTCTTGTACACGAAGGGTAGGATCTTCTTACATGTACAAAAGTTGCTTTATCATAAGAGCAAACCGTAATAATTCAGTTGTTTTTTGTGTCTAAAAACAACAATTCTACTTTCCTCACCAAATGCTGTCGATGAAAAAGTCCTGATTGAAGAATGGGATAAGTCCCAACACAATGGAAACTACCCATGAAAGTGTCAACAGACATGCGATCATTTTCATTGATGTTTCCTTTGCGAAAGGCCTGCAAAGACAAAACTCAAGAATTTTTATTGCTCGAATAAAACGCACTATATTGTTTTCTAATCAATTCAATAAGATGTTGATACGATATACAATATTTATGTTGATAATATAGGCAAATCGACGATGAAAATGTTTCAAAAATATCATGGTTGATAGAAAAAACATAGAAACAAATTTACCTCAATACAGTTTTCATTCGAAATCCTGTAATAATGGTTAGAGTAATTACTGAATTTTCTGATCCAATCAAAAGCAAAGTTCCAAGAGCGGAACATGTGAATCCACTTCGCCACTGCCTATCCGTTTTACAATAATCCTTTGTTATTGTTGCATTCTTTATACAAATGGCCAATGTGTATAACTGTAAAATAGTATGATTTTTCATCTCACTTTTTTATAATTCAGTAAGTGTTATGATCTTAAATCCAGATCAACTATTTACAAGAAATCTCGAATTGTTCTTTAAACAATATTATTTACACTTATGATAAATAAGTTTACCAGGATTTCTTAAAAATTAGGAAGTAGTATTTGGTGCTGAAATGAAAAAGAAACATTCCATTTATAGTCATATTCATCAGAAATATTATGCATATAGTTTCAAATGTACTCCCAAAATATGTGAACCAAGATGGCGGACACAGGAACGTAGTATGTGTACCAGGTAAGATTAGGCCATAATTTTATTCCATGTTTTCTTCTTTTAGTTCTATTACGAGTTCGGAGACCAGCCAAGTGACTCCCGTAGTATTTGTACCTGAAATTATGGCCTAACCATAACCTGGTACACATACCACGTTCCGGTGTCCATACTTCACATACTTCGGGAGTATAGATTCAAATCAGAAAAGTTCGAGTAACTGTTGGTAAAGGATAATTATACATATTGTACACTTACCCCTACAAGTAAGTCCGAGAGTGATAAGTTAAATATCAAATATTTAATGATTAATTCATGTTTTAAAAGTTGTTGTTTAGAAAAGAAGATGTTTCGAATCGATCTACTTGACACGAATAAATTTCCAATAACAGCAAACAAACCTTCATAAAAAAATAACATATGTGAGATATAACCACAACCCAAGCAGTTCAAGATAATTTTGCCAAGGAAAAAGCTTTTACAAACATTAAAACTTTGAATGATTTAGTATAAGAGGTGATTATGAACACAAAAAAGATAAAATTACTAAAAAAGTACAATATAATTTTCACTCTCTAGAAATTCATGTAATTGTTTTCAAAGTAACAATAATAATATGAGAAGCTGAGTTGAAATTCGGCAATAGTATTCATCATTATTTCATAGAAGAGGTATAGTCACATACGAACAAGGAATTACAAGCTACGTATGTCCATCTTATTTTATAACGTGTAGAATTAAATCAGTTAACACACTGCATCATGAAATCTATGTCTAAAAAATCCAAATTGAAATTTTCGATGAGAAATTCAGACTCTCACAATATTCGAATATCAGGAAAATGCAAGAAATTTCTAGTAATGCATTAACCTCAGAATATTAATAACTCACTGATCATCCATGTAAATGAAACAAAGTGTTCGTTACTGATCATTAAATTAACATTGGAGAATGCACTAGAAATACATCTGTCAAGACATTCATCAAGACTGCTTGTGCAGTCTTCGCTTCCATCGCAAACCTGCTCATACCAACAAGAAATATGGATTTATTCAATTATAAACAAACCTTTAAATCTAGGCATACTTAACAGTACACACTTACTTGGATAATAAATGAATTATTGTAAATTTTAGAAATAAATTTGAAATCCTAATTTAAAAGATGTTTGCAGAGGTTACCAAAAAAAAAAACTCTTATCAAATAAGCAATGGAAATCTTGCAGTATCAAAAATTTTCATAGCGTCAGAAGAAAGAGCTTTCAGAAAACTATCAAATAAACTCGAATTATATGACAAACCTGTTTTTTTGCAATGAATTTTGGTTCTCCTCCATCATTGCAGTAAAAATGTGTTTCATTACTACAATGCATCTCATCGCTTAAATCTTCGCAATCCTGTTATTATGCATGGAAATTATGCATTAGCTTATTTAATGAAATAAAGGGGTTTGAGAATTCAAGTTCATGACCCCTCCCCCCAAATGAGCAGCGGATTAGTCTAATTTTGTTTAGATAATTTATTATCAAAGTACCGTTGTTTTCTAGTTGTAAAATTTTCTATAGACCGAAAAATGCAAAACCTCACACAAAAATTTCATCCGGATCGATAAACTAATCAAAAACATAGATTTATGAACATTGTAATATTTAAGGAATAATACGATACCAATTTCTCAGAGTATATGATATATTTATATTTCAACTACTCGTATATCCAAACTTTGCAACTCATAGTTCAAGGCCAAATAAATGCTGTAGATTAAATTCACGATAATGCCAATTGAATTCATTGTGATATTCAAATATTTCAATTTTAAATAAATTTTTACCTTTTGTTTGTTGCACACCGTCCTATTGAATACATGCAATGGAAATCCTGAATTGCAGTGAAACCTGCAAATAATATATATTAATGAATAAAATATGTAATTAAACATATCAATACAAGAAATCTGTTTAATTTCTGGGATCTTTGGTGATTCAATTTGTAGTAAAGATTCGGTGCTCCAGGAGTATGCGCACCAAGATGTCGCACAACCTGAATCCTAACCGATACACACATACTATGTTCAGGTTGTGCGCCATCTTGTTGTACATACTTCTGGAGATCCAAAGTTTCTTTATTTCTATACATAGGCTGTTGTATTTATGCAGCTCTTTTGAGCTTTTATTTTAACAAAGAAAGCAAATGCAAAATGGCTGATTGTAAAATATTCGAACTTTTATTGCCAAAATATTTCATCTGTCTGAAAACGCAACATAACAAGTAGCATACCTATTTGGACAATTTTGTTCATCTTCCCCATCAGAGCAATCTTTAACTCCATTGCAAATTTTATTGGAATCGATCCGTATTTCGTCATTACATTCATACCTGTCCCTGCCAACAAATATTCTACAATAATTCGTAATCGAACAGAAGTACAACAAGGTAAAATCCTTTTGCAGGAAGATTTGTACAGATATGTTTCATATTGATCATTTTTTTGCTCAGCTATGTATATCTATATAAAAAGACATTCCTTGATGAATGAGAGATATATTGATCTAATAAAGTGCCTTCGTCAATAAGATTGAAGACATTAAATTTTTTTTTAGGAGATGTTTTGTTTGTTCACCAATAGTTGTTTGAATATCAACAAGAAATAAATGGTAGCTTGCTCTACAGGTCAAAATATCAGATTTTATACAATTTTAGCCATAACAACCAAAGTTTTTGAACTTTATTTTTCACTTTCGGAATCAAACCTGAAACAAAGTTTGAACGATAGTACCTGGTAGTGACTATTTTGAGACGTTCGATGCCGATCTAATAATGAATGATTTTGATTATTAGTATCTGTAAAAACTCATGTCAAAAGACCATATCGTATTTCAGCAAGATCATATAAATGAGCATAGGGCCACATTTGGGGGCTAACAGTTTGCTCCTGATCTTGAATCAGGGATACCAGAAGATTTACTGAAAAAATGTTTTTGCCAAAAAAAAATCATATCCACGAGCCCAATGAACTTATCAGCATCTATAAATGATGAATCAACGCTACAAATATCTGTCGCTGGTCTTATATACAACAGGTCTCGCAAGGCAGGGGCGTAGTTAAAATTAGTCCAACAGTGGCATACGTTGGAATCAAAAAAGTGCACGGTAAGCGCATTTCGCGACGACGTGCGGTGGCGTCCTTGCGGTCAATGAGCTAAAAATTTCGCATTACTGAGAGCGAAAATCTCTGAATAAAATCACGTGACACGCTTGAAACAACATGATTAAGCGGTTAATTATTAACAGTTTTTTATTACTGAGTTGGAAGAAACCGAAAAAATATAACATATCTGCTTTCCAGCGACAGAGTTGAACTCGTTTACGGAGAAATAAAATGCTTCTCCGCTCCCGCTGATTACACGCTTTTTCTCATAGCGGATAAAATAGTTTTGGACCACGGAATTTGACCGCTTCCATCTACCTTTGCATTACACAACACTCTGTTATATTAACTATAAATGCATGAAAGAGGCTAAGTCCAACTATAACGAGTTATAACATATTCGGGTGGCTATTAACTCTTTGAACTCTGACGGCTCTGAGCGAAGTTACTCGCTCACCCTGAAGATTCGCGGCGCCGTATTTGTAGAACAATAAAATAGGTCTAAATACTGGCTATTTGGCACGTTTATAACTTTTTACCAATTATAGGTAGCACGTTGTGTGACATTTCAATCGAAAGGAAATTTTATCGTGCATTCAGAATGTATTCTCCATTTCGAAATATATTTTGTCAAAATTAATAAAATTGACTCTAATCTAACAGTGACTTTTTTGCATGTAAGTGAGTTATGGCTCCAAATTTTGTTATTTTGGTACAAAATATACTGCCAATAATTGATGTTCATAAAGAGTTCTTTATAAGCTTTTTGTTGATATTGGAATTATTATTGTGGCTGCCGTATAACCAATTTTATATTTAAATATCCAATTGTGTATCAGTGTGCCTGGTGGACAACTTCGATAAGCGGCCATGACGCACTGATTACGCAGCTACGCAAAAGCCGATCACGTGACTAAGGTCATGAAGATGTTACTACGTACGTTCGAAACGTATTGCGTGGCAAAATGCGCAAGCTAACTTTCACGACGACGTTCTCAGTGGGACATCGGTCGCCGAGTTTCGATATGATATTAACCCCGTATGGATTGAAGCACCGACGAAACACACGAAATAACATGCCCAGCAGCAGTGAAAGCTTATTATAATTCATTTATGAGAGGTACTGATAAAAACGACCAGTTGACACACTTACAAAAGTGCAGGAAGCATTATAAATGGCAAAGACGTTTAGTCATGAAGTTTTTCATGTGGGCGACGTACAATTCCTACGTCCTAATGAATTTTGTCAAACCTCACAATATGAGAGCAAAAAGGGTATTCAGTATTCACAATCCCCAATTTTCTAGAACAACTATTTGAAGATCCCGCTGGAAAAGGCAAGATGTTGACGAAAAAATGCAAGATTGTGCAACCACAAGAAGATTTAACAGTTAATAAAAAACTGCAACTAAACGTACGACACGACATATATAAACCGCGAAACGACAGTTCTAATAATAGATACGTCGTATGCAGCAAAATTCACAGTATTGCCAAAAAAGCCAATCCAGCTGCTAAAGACAAAGACTTGCCGAAACGATGCAAGACAGTATATAAATGCAAATACTGTAAAGAGTACCTATGCATAGGTAACAAAACCAACAACCATCGGTATGAGTGGCACAACAAAGTGCAATATTGGATTTAGAATGTGTCTTTTATCTGCATAATATTTTCATGTTCTTCATTGTTCCGAGCACAACGAAGTGCAATATTCAATTTAAAAATTACCACAACTTAATAAGGGCTTGAGCGGGCAGTCAACGCGTAGTGCGCATTTTGAATGCGTAAAATCGGGTTAATTGATTACTTTCTGCGGACATTTAAATAATAACATCTCGACGTAACGTTATTGCGGACATCGTCACGCTTTGTTGCATTTCCGTAACATACGTAAAGTTGTGCGTGACGAGACGTAGCCTCGCTTCAATGAGAACGTCATTTTGACGCATCGTCGCTGTTAAATCTACAGAAAATCAAACATATTTGGCCATGAAATTTGAATGGCTTATCGTAAAATCGTTTTGGATAAGTCTTTAAAAAGCTATTTAAATTCTCTAGATATGTTGTCGATTGTATATTAGGTTATTCAGGCAGAAAATAGTCAATTTTTGACATTTAATTTTTGTTTTCATCAAATAAATTTATACACTCTTTTTTTGCTAATTATCCCCAGATAATTGGAAAATATAGCAGCAATATTTAAAGTGTAGATAGTTCTAATGACCAGCTTTCATACAGTATAAGACTTACTTAAATATCTATTGTGGTTCTTAAGATATGAGGGAATAAAGTGGATTGATTTTCACGCGATAAACTGGCCGGTAAACCGGCCAGCAGGGTGAGAGAGCAAACTCGGGCTGGCCGGTAAACCGGCCAGCAGGGTTCAAGAGGTTAAGCTTTGTTTCGTCACACTTGATGATAACAGCAGAAACATTTTCGACGTACTCTCCCGAGGAGTGATCTCGGCAGGTCCAAAAATTCAAGTTATTTTAAATTTTGGTATTTTATAATCGTGCCTTCGACTTTGCGCGAGTCCACTAGCGTGCAATGCTCACCACATATTCGTGTGGTATTTGCACCCCCGCTTTAGAAGCATTGGGGATTTTGTAGTTTTACCCTCCACAGTTGGTTGATCTATAAATTCTGGAATATTAAACTTCACTTACCCATAATTTCTAAGTCGAGAGCAAAATGCTGGTTTATTTGCACAATCCCTACATTCTTCTTTCAATGCGTATTTACAATCAATGACTCCATCACACTTCACTCCTCGTAATACTTCTAAGTACGAAAATGGCAGTTAGTGAAATGATTATCTCTCAGTTTTAAATTAGAATGTAGTTTTTGAACTTGCAGTCAAAGATGACCAGTATTCAATAATTCTAACAGAAAGGGTTGATTAAACTGGACAAATAAACCGGAAAACAACAATAACAAATGAAAACTCTGTTCCAAGTATGAGTGAGGCAACCTTCGAAACGAAGGATTGGCAAACGAATAATGTGTTGGGATAATGAGTGTTGGGAGTCTGATTTTATTATTCTTTAATATGTAAAATACATCTCAATGAAAAACTTGAAAATGTTACCCATTTCAGATCTAGGATTTAATTGATAAGATAAGCAGCGATTGCTATATGTTGTGATTATTAATTTGAACTTGAGCTGTTGCTATTTTTCAGCTAATTTAAATCAATGAATTATATCAACCTGAACCCAGACACTGATAATCTGCCTTGCAAGTTTTCAATTCTCCATCAGCCATTATTGAACCTAAAAATAGTTTATAGTATCTTTTTAAGAAAAACCTAATACTTAAGGTCACTAAATTACCCTTTGAAAACCAAACAATTTTAATATAGGCATTGTTTAGAAATACGAGTTTTCGGATTATTCGCTGTTGGAGAAAAAACTATAAGTATAGAAATTGGTAAATAAAAAAAGCATCATCGGCATGTCTGAAATTTCACAATTGCCTGATTTGCTGATTTTGTATTCAGCGTTGCTTTCATTTTGTATTCACCGTTGCTTTCATTTTGTATTCACCGTTGCTTTCATTTTGTATTCAGCGTTGCCCTATTTTACCATCGAAAGTAAATTCCCTTAAATAAGTTGGATAAAATGAACGAATTATATGAACATGTCTTATGTGCAAATTCATTGAAAAACAGATAAAACTCAAACCCCAATGAACAGAGACCAAAATAAATGACAAAAAAAAATTAAACTGCCTGCATTTGTGAGGGAATGGTTCACGTAGATCCCACAAATTGTATGCGGAAAAATTCAACTAATACCCGAAGAGGTGAATTGACAGCAATGGGTAAAATGCACGAAAGAACATTTTGTTTGGTGTAAAAAAGGGATGGGCAAATCCGGCAATTTTTATATTTTGTATAAATATTTTTTAATTAGAGACGATCAGTTTCTCTCACGTCAACAATCTTTGGTTTTATCACGCGTTTGTTCTTCGAGATAACGCGGTAGACATCGAACACTGTTATCTCGGTACACGGTCCTAGCCGGGATATTTAGAAGAAAAACGTTAATTTAAACCAAATGCAAAGACTCGTTATTCCTTTATTATTTTTACGTTTTTCAGCTTTACTATCTATTCCTAATGCATATAATGGTAATCATTGGTGCCGATGAGTGATCCACTAGCAATTTACCGAAATACCTGGTTACGAAAACTTTCATTCTTTTTAGACGTACCATGCTTCAGGAGGTCCCTTCATTTTATATCAAACGATTTTTAGTGGTATACGAGTTCTCCCGAAAAAATAGACCCACCAAAAACTAGACGTGAAATGATGTCAAATTATTGGTTAATATTATTAGGTGCGATAAATCAGAGTAGTATTTTCTGGTTCTGCTAATACCTTTGGCAAATTTTCAAATTGTGTTTTACCTGAACAATTGTTTTCACAATTTGTTTCGTCCGACGAATCTTTGCAGTCGACGCTAAAAAGTATTTGAGTTAAAGTTGTAATTAGTATTTTGTTTTATTGAGTGTTGTTCACATCTTCGCCTTTTACGCGACTCAAATACAAAAAGTCGAATCTAGACACCATGCTATTAAGTTGAAATCGTATTACGGAACTATGTTTAGAGTAATCAAAGTGTCTCCAAAAAAATAGACCGTCTATAGTCCATGAAGGCCATGGGTCTGTATCCGAAATGCTAAAATATCTGCAAGTTTATTTTACAAATGCGGCTAAAATTGTTATTGCTGTCAGGAAATCACTACTGTCATCTACTTGGCTACAAATAGGGAAAAATATAATCTCGTTTTGATTGAAACATATAGCATTCAACAGAAGTAAAAGATATATGATATTTTTTGCTCAAGCATTTGTCCCAAACTCACATTCCGTTACAAATTTTCGTTGAAGTAATAAACTCATGCGAATTGTCGCCTGTGCTGCATTTCCATTGCGGCGATGGAGATTGGTTTTGACCTGAACAAAAAACTCTGATTATCGGGCTTGTTAGCGGGAATTATATTTTTGTGGAAGCGGGTTTCCTAGAATATCACTGCTCGGCTTAAACGGCTATCTATATAAACCAACAAACAATATGCTTAGTCGCTTATATGTTGACCGTGATAACGTAAACTATATCGAGGAAGGAAGAACGAGTGAAATACTTCGAATATGTCAACGACATTTGATAGGAAAGAAATTTAACATAATATAAATCGAACGGCTTATGTTCTTACAATTGTTGAAGCCGCGGAATCGTTTGTTCCGGATTAAAAAACAAACATATAATCAACGACACGCATTAACGAAGATGTTTCCAACATGTATATTCTGGGCGAACTGTATCATTCATTATATATGATGGCGGACCGGCAGCAAAATATTGAAACTAATAAAACAAAAACAAAAAAATGTGTATTAGCCTAATCACATAAAGCGATATTTGATTACCTGACTGTCGTGTGTCGCAAAAAATTAACAGTGAAAACGATAAGACTCCTATTTGTGGTTTCGCAAAATTTGAAAATGTCACAACTCGCCCGACAATGACTTCTAAAAGACTGTTTCGCAGATTGGTGATTGGAAACTTTTGTCATATGACTTTTCATATATTCATTACCATTGTTAAATTTAAGGCTCCAATGTATTAACTTTACGATTATGTCTTGATGCAAAATCTTATGAAAAAAAATATATATTACAAAGAAAAGCCTTACCCCAGTCTACGTAATTGCATAATTCAGGTGGTGGGCCTCGTTTTCTACATATGCATTCATCAGATAAATCGGGACAATGGAAAATACCATCGCACACTTTACCGAACTTTATGATGGTCGGATGATTGAGACAGTGAAAACATTTTTCGTTTAACAATTCTTTTTCTGAAAGCGATATAGGAAAATAAAAAAATTGCAGTACTTCATTATATAGTGAAATACTTGTTTGTATATATTTCCCTCTAAACCAGTGAGTTATGTCTTCGAAGTTAAAAATTGACTTAGTTAAATAAATAATTTATATGTATTCAAGTTGTTGTTGTCACCAATCGAATCTTGGGTCACTAATCGAATCTTGGGGCGATAATACTGGACCGGAGTGTGTATAACTCACGTCACAATTATTTGCTTAAATATGCTGATATATTATTGATTATTATGAAAATTGACTCACTTTCCCTGGTGTTATTGCACAGACACTCGTCCACCCCTTAATATAAAATAAAACAGTAATAATGCCAGTCAGTAGTGATGTGTATGTTAACAGTAAAATCCAATAACCAAAAGACGTTCAACTATTTTTAATTCGATGAAACAAGTTGCTAGGAAGCACGTTATATACAGGATCTCTTCCAAATAAGTATACACTTTTAATTTTGATTTGCTTTTCAGGTACTCATCATAGAGCGTTCACTTCTTCAGAAAACATTGTATGAATAAGTAGTAAAATTTAGGTATTATTTGCATTTTCCATCAACCCACATAATGACAAGTCGGTTTTTCGGGGTTCGGCGTCTCGTATGACGTGTGAAACTTTTGAACTTCATATCTTACAAGCCTAATGTTATATTTGGACAAGTTTTACATCGTGTCAAAGATAATCTCCATGACTAAATATACTGTAATTCCAAAATTAGGATGAATTGTTGCGAGTTACGACTGTCTTACTGACATTGGCAAAATTGGAAAACATGGAATATTTTAGCAAATCTGGTAAATTAAATCAAATACATTTTCATTTGTTTTCGATTTAACATAGTGCATTATGGACAACATTTGTAGAGGTTAAAGATAGTCTTTCAATGATACCATTACATTGAAAATTTCGAAAGCATTCGTTTAATATTTTCTCGTCATCACATTTTCGCTGCCTCAACTTGTCGTAAACAACCACGTTACGCACTTGTGTTGTTGTGTGTCATCTACATCGCCATGTAGCTTTACGTTTCTTACAAAAAAAAAACGTCGCTTTCGCTCGCAAGCATGTAACGTACTTTACCTAAAGTCATACGCTTAACAAGCTAGCCATTTCGCTACCGGTACCCAATCAGCCTTTAGTAAATACTTTATGCACGGTGCATGCTAAGTGCCGGCTACCGATAAATATATGTTCAGCTGATTTAAGAGGAAGACCATATGTTGCGGAATAAAAGGTATCAAGTATTGTGAAGCTATTAATTGAAGTATGCGAGCAATATACAAGCGAATTTACGCATTACTGTTAGCATCAATTTGCCATCATATAAAGCTTCCGGCAAATAACACAACTGCTGATTGTACTAGCATTACGATGCCCGTACATATCATGCCGAACGTTTAAATCCATTATTTTAAATTGTTGTTTAAAATAAGGCCTGGGAATAGCTGAACTTGAAATTTTTTCTATCGCTCCACTTCATCTTTATATTTAAAGACGAATAGTAATGTTTGTGACACGCACCGGTAAGCTTCAAATGACATATATATATATACGTCCGTGCTCCGTGACATTGAAAGTATTAACTCAACCAAAGCCTTACACAAAAGAATGTGACGCTACATACCGTGAACGTCATTACGTCAGAGTTGAAATGAATTTTTCAACAAAAAAAACAAACGTTGTTATCCCATGATATGAAAGTCAAAATAAATAAATTAACTCAAGCGTTGCTTATTATAGGCTTGCACGTAATTGACAAAAATCAATTCCGTAATTACGGCCAAATCGATTACGTAATGACCCCGTAATTGCGATATTTTTTCACACATTTAAACCTATCATAACAACCAATTGAATTCACTTCATTTTCGATTGGGTTCGAGTTTGGGTTTTCATTTTCCTGGCAGTACTACACGCCGGCCCCAGATATTAATTAGGACAAGAGTGAATTCAAATTAATTTTATTATAATTTTTATCTTTTGTGCTAGCTTTGATTTCCTTTATCACCTTCGCAAATTAACCGTCCCAATTTTATGCGATCAATTTTATCATTACCGACACTGGTATACGGATATTTATGAAACGATAGTTGACTTTTTTTTAAATCGTATTAAAAAAAATGTCGGGTTTCCAATTTATCAATGCCACGACGAGCGTATTCTCTCGTTTGATTATACTTGCGCTTGCCTCGCGACGAAGACTTGTTATTGCACCGTTTTTAACATTATTCGACTTTACTACCTAGTCAGCATTTTATAATAATTATTGATGCCAACTTATTGACGTTATTCCGATTACCATGCTTCATTTTACATTAAATCATTTTGCGGCCTAAATGTTGTAACATTATTTGCGACAAATTTAGATCAAATATTAATTATTCGCGCATAATTTAAATACCGTACTTATATGACATGCCTTTTCCGGAAATACAAAGTTGTATCGCAGAAAATGCATATTGTGACATTTATTTTGCACTCATGAAAAAATTAACTTATTTTTCTAACTCAAGTCGACGATCCTATCGGCCAAGATTGACACAAATTTGGTCGAGTGTGGGTGGTATTCAAGTATTAAAATAAGTTGCCGCATTTGGTAAAAACAGTTAATCATATTTGGCCGAAATATTGCGAGGCATTGTGGAAAACATATTGAGCAAGGACAAGTCCGGACTGATATAAAACGATAAAACCGGTAACAGAACATCAAGGTTTTGTAATTGAAAATGGTTCTCGCACAGAATAAACACACTGGCTCCTACTTGATATTTGATAGTAGTTAAACTGAGAATATTGAACTGGTAAAAACAAAAAACCGATCTCGTTGCCTTGGTTAAATATAATCCAATGATCAGGACATTTTCAATTAAATACTGCACAAAGATAGTTATACATTAAACATTTAGGCTACAATTTAGCTTTTTCTTTTAAATTTTAATCATGCATTGTGGTGGAGAAATCCCACTATTTAAATACGGGTAACTATAAAAATAGAATAGGATTCTGGATTCGATTTAAGTATTCTAAAACAGTGGTTCCCAACCGCCGGTCCGCGGACCGTCAACGGTCCGCAAAGGATTTTTACCGGATCGCGGGAAATCCCGTCATATTGTTGTTTCTCTGCCGTCTCATTCGCTTTACCGATGCCGAAAAGACGAAGTTGCGTTTGTTTATTACGCAATTTCTTTTTCGTCATCATATTGCTGATTTTTACCGGATCGCGGGAAATCCCGTCATATTGTTGTTTCTCTGCCGTCTCAATCGCTTTACTGATGCCGAAAAGACGAAGTTGCGTTGGTTCATTACGCAATTTCTGTTTACCCTTAATATATCATTTTTGAATAGAACAAGAGAGCAATGCTCAAACATAGGCAAACGAAGACAGAGCGTCGGTTCTGACATATAAAGGCTCGAGTGAACGAAGTTTGCAACATTGGCGCGCAAGCTGTAAGAAGGGGTCGAGTGATACAATATGAAAGGGGTTCTGAATAATTTCGTTACAAATAAAAAAAATATTAAAACATCGTGACAAAGAATACATACCATCAGTACAGTGAGATCTTCCATCACAAATATATTTAGATGGCAGTAAACATTTTTTATTACTATCACGTTTATCATTTGCATCACATTCGATGCCTCCTCTTTGGTTTTGATCTCTGTAAACAAATTCATCACTGCCATCTCTGTGGAAATAAAATAAAAATTAGCGTATTCAAATGCTACAAATTTTGCTTGAAACTTAGATAAAGTTATTTTATGGCGTCATTCCTGCTGTTCAAAAATGTCGAGTGAATCCAATCGCTACAACACCACTCTAACACAGAGTAGGATTCGGTCTTTCTAAGTTTTCCACTTTTTAATCATTTCTTCCTCTACCTCTTGTTTATGGAAGGAAAAGTATTCAGAGCGTATTATAAAAAATCGAGTTTTATCACGATTTGTCACTTGCCAAAAACCTTCATATAAGCTAAATTATTGCTGATTACATCCAATGCATCAAAATGCATATTGAGAGACACAAATATAAACGAAAAAAAACAGACATGGATACGAATATGATTGTCGCAGGATCAAATAACTTCGGATACTTCCAAGTCTCGAATGAATATTTCAAATTGATATTTCTTGACTAAAATGCTGTACATTTCACTTATTGCATTTCTCTAGCAAGCAAAAATGTACTTACAAAATGTAATTTAATATTTGTCGCCGGGACCAGATATATGCTACAGTGCGTAATCTTACTCTTATCTGGTTCCAAGTTTGTCACGATTATTAGCTATATGAACATATATACTATTCACCCGTAAAACGAGTTTGTTAGAGATGACAACGTTGAAATTTAGTGAATACCATCCGAAAGTTACGCTTTCTGAAGTAGCCATTTGACTTTCGCAACTATATATTTGATAGTTACTCTCTTGTTCTATTTATATTCTTACCTGCAATCAGGATATCCGTCGCAAAACCGAGACCATGAAATGCATATAGTTCCGTCCAGGCAAGAGAACTCATCTTCGGAACAGCCAACTCCTGAAAAAATAATATCATGAATAAATTTCTATTTTGCACCAATCATTCTTGTGTGTCATCAATATATCTGGCAATGTTGTAATAAAAAAACAATTAGTTTAAATGTCTATTTTTTTAGATGAATGTCAGAATTGCACAGGTATAAATTAGGCCGGGGCAGTATAACAGCAAGTAACAGATTCTTCGTAAAATTTAAGATATCTTTTGCATGATATATCTCAATCAATCTTCCATTCCATATGAGCATACTCAAAGAAAATGTCAAATATTGAAAAATTCGTAAATTTGCAGCAATAAACGGTAAGGACAATGTGTTTACTTGATTGGTCTTGGTGTCAGGATAATTTTTATATTGAAAAATAGATTGCAACGTGTGTTTATTCGGCCAGATCATGCGAATTAGCTAATTATCGAGCAAACAATTCCGGGCTTTATTTATTTGACAATAAAATATAAAAACAGGCCAGGAGTATGTGTACCAACATGGAGGTAACCAATTTTGTTTGCTTACCTTACATCAGGTTGTGTAATGAGACGAAAGCCTATGCGCTGGGGGTATATTCACTTGGCTAACACAAACAGTCCCAGAACTCGTAATAGAACTAATATAACGGAAATCGGAATAACATTATGGCCTAACCCTAACCTGGTCCACATACGATACGGGAGTACCTGAAAACGTGTATTTATTCGGATTGTCATCACATCCTTTTTAGTGCTTGCTTAAAAAAAAATCATTCTACATCGAAATAACATTTTATAGTCTGGTTTGGACAAATCACATTATTTTAAAATTATTTCACAAACCAAAGTTTCTAGGTTCCAACTACTCCGCTTTTAATTTATCTAATATTGATGGCATATATTTTATAGAATATCTGACTCATTGAAAACGTAGTGTGTGTACCAGGTTAGGGTTAGGTCATAATTCTATTCTGATTTTCCGTATTTTAGTTCTATTAGGAGTTCGGGGACTGTCTGTGTTAGCCAGGTGGATATCCCCCTGCCCAGGAGCGACAGAACTTTTTCGATTTCATACCAATACTATATGCAAATTTCATTACCTTTTTCTATGTTGGCTGCGATCACAACACAGACGACCAGCATAGAAACAATCTTCTTTTCATGACTAAAAGTCCCTGTTGAAGAATTCCAAGATAATATCAGTATTTATGCTGTGCAATTGATATATCTATATATGTTTAAATTTTTTTATTCTAGATATGAATATAAATTTTTATTGCAAATAAACAAAATTCAAATATTTTATGAAAACATAAGTTAAATATTTCAGGGTTTGAAAAATTCAGGGTCCAGGCTAAATTTGTATGTCACGGTAAGTAAAAATAGTTGATAACATATATAGTGACATTATTCATACAACCCAACTCGAGATACGAACTATTTTTGTGTGAACGCAGTAGTTGCAGTCTGACATTCCAAATGATTCGAGTTCAGCAGTCCTAAGAATTCCTTCAATAATCTCAAAAAATATTGTTTTCAAAACGTCTTGTCCATTGGGATGTGTAATTTGTATTTGTAATTTTAATGCTGATCAATTCAAATCCAGCCAGTGTTGGAAACTAGTTTTGATTTAATACTGGTAAATAGGATTACAGTCTATTGTAGTATGACACTCTATTGCTTCCTACAGGAAATTTTGGTCCTGTACATCAGAATGCAAACGATACGCGGGAAATTCTGCAACGTAAGTTTTTATTCAATTCATTCGCTTTGAAATACATGACGTTCTCGAAATTCATAAAAGTATATGACGGTCATCGCAAGTTATAATATTGCTTTATTAAAACGTCGATTATTCGATAACTCCAAAGTTTATTTATTTGGAGACAAATTCTCAGATGACATACAGCTGCCAGCAATTTGGCGTGAAAATTGAATTTTTCATCAACTTTGATTAATACATACCCTTGTAAATAAGGTAATGAAATTAAAAATAAAAACTATAAAATTTATGTAAGACTTGCTTTGAATCGCTAGTTGAATAATTTTGCAACATCTTGAAACTTACACACATTTTTAATAATTCACAAATTTAATATTCGCAATAAAAACTATAATAGAAAATATATTTTACAATAGATTTAGGGCAATTTGCGAAGTTATAAAGAAGTTAAAGTAAATTTGAATTATCTCAGAATATCGGGGAACCTAAATAAAACTCGACAATGCAGTATATAATTTACCAAATTAACTGGAAAACAAAGTCAGAAAATTCTTGGAATTTACAATTCATTGTTACCTTACAAATGTACACAATTTTTCGTTTTAATTTCTATTCGAGCATTCACATTTTCAAGTGATGCTGAGCATTTCATACGTAATAAGATATCAAATTGCAATACATAGAAGGAATAGAGTAAATTTCAAAATAATAAAAAAACGTTTCGTCTCGTCGATTTCGTCATTTCAAATATTTCGTCAAAAATTCAGTAATATATCTTATTTAATTGAAATTTATCACCAACAATAGTTGATCTATAAAGCAAATATAATCCAAATTAATTATCAAGAGTATCTCGGCAAAGACTATTTGTACATAAAATGAGGTTTCATCCAATGCAGCCAAGTGAACAGAAGTGGGAAAATATGTGTATTCTAAACTAGTGGTTCTCAAACTTTTTTCGTTAAATCCCCCCTCCGCCTACATTGAAACTCTTTGTTCCTTCCTAACTATGTATAAAAAGTACTTAATGGATCCTTAGCAAGTGTTGTCTGGAAAAGGCATTCTCAATTTGGAACAAGTTGAATATTGTATGTTATATTCTCTTCATGAAAATGTATTACATGTATTGCACTAATACTGAATGACTGAACAATATTATTTGAACTATAAAAAATACCAAGCAATATTTCATCCCTAAAGTGACACAAAATACCTCACTGAGGAAGAATTCCTTCCCTGTTGCGAAATTCCTGCCTCCATTTCTAATGCTTAAGATGCATAGATAACGGAAATGCGTACATATTCATCACTGCATGCCTTAGCAGGTGAAATTGTTTGTTATTTGTTAGAGGAAATTTTGATTCTATAGGTTAGAATGCAAACAATACACGGGAAGTATACAACGTCAGTTTCTGTTCAATTTATTCGCTCTGGATAATATGACGTCAACGAAATTTATAATATTTTATTTCAGTCATTGCAAGTAATAGTATTGTCTTATCAAAACTACGTTATAGGGCCGTTAATAAATTTTCAATTTGAATCACGACTTGCGAGTTAAGATTTGTAAGATTCGACTAACCCTATGGGTTCGACTGAGTTTTGAAACGATAAAGAAGCACGAACTTGAATCTTAGGTAAATGCGGCTTCTGATGTAAATTTTATTTCCTCGTCGTAAATTAATTCAGAATTCTAAAATTCGCACTAATTTAAGGTGGTTTTGTCATCGCGCTGCCCGCTGGTTTCCTAGTACCGGTACCCAAAACAAATGTTTTTTTTTTTTGTAAAAATTTCAAATTTTTATTTATTGGTGAAAATACTAACAGAAAATTCAGTGAGAACTTTGTGGTTTCTTATTGTTCACAAGCTTCTGGATCCGTGGGGTCAAGTTTCTTATATAAAGCCTCATTTCTGCATTTTCGTGTTCAAATGCATGCTGCTTACTAATCCAAGCACTAATCTAATAACTTTGAATTGGTTTGCACGAGACTAACTCCCTATCTTTCCTTTATGCGTTTATGCCAGTGATTCGGTATGCGTATACTGCAAGGCTGCTTGAAAAAACATTACTATTCAATCCAATTAAAAAGTCCAGCTACACACTAACAGAAATGTAATTTTGTGACGTTTTGTTCGATTGTTGTAAACTTCTTGGCTGAGGAAGTCTGACTTTAGTCGTTACAGGAATACATTTGTGTCAGTGTGCAGCTGGACTCTTTAATTGGATAGACTAATCTAATATGTGCTCTTTGGTTTATTTCAGTTTATCCAACCAAATATGAGAAAGAACAACAACTTTTAATGAAATGTAGGCCTACACATTCAGTGATTGGGACTTTATATGTAGACCCTCTTTAATCGCGCTGTGAACCCTTGGTAAGGGGGGTGGGGGGGGGGGGAGGTGGCTGCTGTATGCCATCGAACCGTTACTAAAACGTACAGTGACTGATACATCATTTTTACTTTGTTTCTTACGTGTACATTCACTGTAAATACTTTCTGTTTTTTATTGCACGTTTTATTATGTCGAAGGATTATGGAGTGCAAAAATAATTACCATTGTTTCTCAACTTGTAGAAAACAGTTCCGGTACTTGAACAAATCGGTAGTCAAACACCAATCCGCAACGAATTATGGTCAAATACCGAGGCATCACTGTACTTGGTATTTTGAGTATTCGGTTAACCGGATATTCATCGCTAATTGTTAGAGAATCGATTTCAAGATGTTTTTGTGGGGAATTTATCGAAAACCATGTATTTTGACAAAAAATAGGGTTTCGTATGAAGTATAATGCATAAATATAAGTTTTGTTCAGACGTTTCGCAAGTTCTAAATAGTAGTTCAATAATGGATCCATTTCAACTTATTGTAGACTTCAAAATTTAGTCACTTAAAATATTTTTTACGCTAATAAAATAAATCTTCAAAATTCTCATTTGATTCATCATAAAATGCGTTCCCTCAATACACTACATAAACTAAAAGTTACATCAAGAGGAAAAGCAACAAAATGAATAATCCATGACTTGCACTTCCCACAGTGTCGGCCTAAATTATATGTTCATGAAAGCAAAATGTGTGACGTAATGTGATTACTCAAATGATGAGTAGCGCGACAACTCTTAATTGTTGCGGTGCAATGCATCTCATCTATTCGTCTGGCTCACCAGTCGACATATAGTTGTGTTAACTTGTATTATTTAAGTTGTGCCGCTGTTCTCAATAAATGTAGTTCAGCTGTATACGAGTTTCTATTCTGAGCAGATAGCAATTAAGCAACGAAACATGGTGTCAGAAGTGGTTCTATTCCTTGTGGAATAGCGAGAATACGAATTACGCCTGAAATTGCTCATCTGCAGACTTCAGATAGAAAATGAATCTTCCTACTCCAGCGCCATTGAATGTTAAAAGTGGCAGTTTATCTCAAAATTGGAAGATATTTAAAAGGGCATGGGACTACTATGAAATTGCCTGCAAGTTAGACAAAGAATCCAATATTCTGCGTACTGCAACTCTGCTGACTATAATTGGCGCTGATGCGGTTGAAATATATGATGGATTTAAATTTGATTCTGAGGAAGACAAGAAAGATATCAACAAAAGGTTCTAGAAAAGCTTGAACTATTCTGTATTGGCGAAATAAATGAAAGCTATGAAAGATATGTGTTTAATCATAGAGGGCAATTGCCTGGTGAACATTTTGACACATTTTTGTCAAGTCTGAGATCTTTGGCAAAAACCTGTAATTTCGGAGCGTTGGAAGATAGTCTGATACGAGACCGAATAATTGATGGAGTACCCGATAATGACCTTAGACGAAGATTGTTACAAGAACGAGATTTAACTCTGGCAAAGTGTATTGATCGCTGTCGAGCTCATGAGTCGACAATGATTCGCCTGGAAACAATGAAGTCATCGATGGAGACTGTCAACGCAACTGAAAGCAATCAAACAAAGAAGACCCAACTGAAGCCTGTGACTGAAAGTGCTAATGAGAGCAAACTCAATATTCGTGAGTGTAAATTTTGTGGTAGAAAGCACATTTTTGGTAGAAATTATTGTCCAGCGTGGGGTAAAGTTTGCAACAGATGCAATATGAAAAATCACTTTGCAGTGAAATGTCGACTGAGAACTAAATATAACCATGGGAACGATGGCCCAAATGCTGAATGTGTTGATACTTATCATAAAAATGACATTGTTATGTGTGAAAAAATCTATACCAATAGCAGTACCAATTTATCTCATAAGAAGTTGTTTACTCAATTATTGTTGAATAATTTTAGGATCAATTTTCAAATTGATTGTGGGGCAACTGTTAATGTTATTTCGAAAAGCCACTATATTAAAGCCAGCAACGACTATAAATTAATTAAACTAGTACCTACATCCGCTAAATTATCAATGTATAACAAGACGTTAATCTTGCCGTTGGGGAAGATTTCTTTACCGGTTTATAACCCGAAAAATGGTATATCTTATTTTCTAGATTTTATGGTTATAAAACAACCTTTAGTACCATTATTGGGATTTGGGGCGATTCAAGAACTGAATTTAGTTACTGTCAATTATGAAAATATCTTTTGTACCATTTCCAAATCATGTAATTTTGAAAAATTTTCCAAGATGTCGCTCAGCCAAATTTTTGCCGAGTTTGCTGATATATTTACTGGCACGGGCAAACTTGAAGGAAAATTGAAACTGGAAGTTGATAATACGGTTACTCCATTTCAAATGCCAGTGCGAAAAGTAATATTATCACTTCAAAGCAAGGTTAAGAATGAACTGGACAGATTGGTGAATGAGGGTATTATAGCCCCTGTAGATTGTCATACGCCATGGATTTCAAATTTGATTGTAGTATCAAAGAAATCGGGAAGTATTCGTTTATGCCTTGACCCAAAGCCTTTGAATAAGGCTCTTAAACGAAACAATCATCCAATGCCTACTATTGACGATGTATTGCCTCACTTGCACAAGGCAAAAGTATTCACCATTGCCGATGTTAAAAATGGTTTTTGGCATATTGAACTCGATGTTAAAAGTAGTTATCTGACAACATTTGGTACTCCATGGGGTCGCTATAGGTGGCGAAGAATGGCATTCGGACTTAAACCGTCCCCTGAAGAGTTTGTGCGCCGTCTGAACTTTGCTCTTAATGGTTTAAGTGGAGTTATGCCAGTTACCGATGATATCTTGATATATGGTGTGGGTGATACCATAGAAGAGGCAACGCTCGATAACAAGAAAAAATTTTATGATCTTCTACAAAGATGTAGAGAGAAGGGTATTAAATTGAATAAAGATAAATTACAATATATGAAAACAGAAGTTGCTTACTTGGGTCACGTTATCAGCAAAGACGGTTTAAAACCAGATTTGGCAAAATTGGAAGGTATCAGAGATATGCCTCATCCGACTGATAAACAAGGGGTGCAAAGAATTTTGGCTACTACAAATTTTCTACAGCGATTTGCTCCGAAATTATCTCAAATTAGTGCACCAATCAGAGAACTTCTTAGAAAAGATAATGAGTTCGTATGGGACAAAAAAGTACACGGTACATGTTTCAATACAATGAAAGAGACTCTGATGAAATCTCCTATTTTGCAATATTATGATGAGAAAGCCCCTATTGTCCTACAATGTGATGCTTCTTCAAAGGGCTTGGGAGCTTGCTTGATGCAAAATGACCACCCTGTTGCTTATGCTTCACGTGCTCTGACATCTACTGAGTGCAATTATGCCCAAATAGAAAAAGAACTTTTGGCGATTTTGTTTGGCATGGAAAAATTTGAACACTATGTGTATGGAAGGACTGTACGAGTTGACTCTGATCACAAACCACTCGAAACTATTACTAAAAAGCCATTAGTAGATGCACCAAAACGACTACAAAGAATGCTTCTTCAATTACAGAAATATGACTTTGTGGTTAATTATAAAAAAGGTGCAAATATGTTCATTGCCGATACCCTGAGCCGAGCATATATTGATAAAAGTACTGACACGATTGGTAAAGGTGTTATATTTCATCTGTCACTGGCTAATGAAATTGAAGAAATTGATATGTTAAAAGATATTCCAGTGTTGGACAAAACAATGCATGTTTTACAAAAATCTACAGAGAAAGATTCGACAATGCAAACTCTTAGAGCCATCATTGAAGATGGATGGCCGATTACCAAGAAACAGCTTCCACGGTCCATGCAAGAATATTTCAATTTTAGAGAAGACCTCACTGTTCAAAATGGGCTTATTTTGAAAGGATGTCGTATTGTGGTACCAGAATCTGCCAAACAATATGTTCTGCAGCGCATACACGCAAGTCACATTGGGATACAGGCTTGCATTCGTAGAGCAAGAGAGGTTCTGTTCTGGCCAAAAATGGCCAGTGACATACATGATTATGTCTCGTCATGCACTACTTGTCGAGTGTTTCAACCTAATCAACAAAAAGAGCCGATAATTCACCATGAGATTCCTTCTCGACCATGGCAAATTATTGCGTCCGATTTATTTGAATTGCAGGGCAGAAACTATCTGGTAACAGTAGATTTTTACTCCAATTTTTGCGAAGTTGACAGACTTCATACGACCACATCTGCAGAAGTTATCAAAGCATTAAAACAACACATGGCTAGACACGGCTTACCAGAAAAACTGATTTCTGACAACGCTCCTCAATATAGTAGCGAAGAATTTAGAAAATTTGCTGAAGATTATGAATTTCAGCATGTTACAAGCTCTCCTACATATAGCCAAAGCAATGGTAAAGCAGAGTCCGCCGTTAAACAAATGAAGAGCATAATGATAAAAGCTATTGAGAGTAAGAGTGATGTATTTCTTGCATTGCTCGATTGGCGTAACACTCCGAGTGAAGGAATCCCAGGATCACCAGCACAAAGGTTATTTGGAAGACGCACAAGAACTCTGCTTCCAACATCAAAATCTCTTCTCCGCCCGAAAATTGTTACGAATATCGAACCACATTTAAAGAAGCGTAAAGAAATCCAAGCTAAATATTACAACAGGGGAACGAGAGAGCTGATGAAATTGTACCCGGGTCAGTTGGTCAGAATGAAGCCGGACCGTGGGAAAAGATGGCGCAAAGGTAGAATTGAACGACAAGTTGACATCAGATCGTATATGATCCGAACTGAAGATGGTGGTCTTTATCGAAGAAATCGAAGGCATTTGAGGCATACAAGAGAACCTGATGAGTTCCAACCCTTTACAAAGAATTATGATTACGATTGTAGTATTTCTGATCCATACACATCTTCCTATAACAATGGTGGTATAAAAACACATGACCCAATTATTAATGATAATATTCCCGATAGCAGTGTTTTAGTTAATCCTAGTATATCTGATCAAAAAGAAAGTAGATCAAGCCCCCCTCTTCGCAGATCTACACGCACTGTTAAAATACCTGATAGATATGGGTATTGATTAATGATGTTTTATTTTATTGTACATTTATTAATGCTATTTGTATTAATATGCTATTACTTGTTTGACGAGAAGATGTGACGTAATGTGATTACTCAAATGATGAGTAGCGCGACAACTCTTAATTGTTGCGGTGCAATGCATCTCATCTATTCGTCTGGCTCACCAGTCGATATATAGTTGTGTTAACTTGTAGACGTTGTTTATGATCGCTGTTTAGGTTGTATTATTTAAGTTGTGCCGCTGTTCTCAATAAATGTAGTTCAGCTGTATACGAGTTTCTATTCTGAGCAGATAGCAATTAAGCAACGAAACAAAATGCAGTAGATAAGAAGCAAAAATACAGCAGCCGCGCTGGACCATAAACAAAATCCAAATGTAGGATAGTACCTGTAGTCCTGAAATATGAAATGTACTGTTGCTTTATTTATGTCGCTTAATGACACAGTTAAGCTCTCACTCTCTGTTTCCTGCTGTACTTCATGTCGATTAGTGCAATGATTGAAGATGTCTGTGTTTTTTATTCACAATATACTAAAGTAATATGAACGTTTGAATGTATTCACCGATAAACAAACAGTACCGAGGCAATCCACCCTCGGCAAGGCCCGAAGATACACAGCCGGCTTCGATTGTGATGTACTGATTGTCGATTGTTTATAGTCGCGAACCAAAACACGCCATCATTTTCCCGACAACATACCCGAATCCCAAAGGCAAAAATAGCGACACGAAATACAATCATCATCAAAACCGCCAAAATATAGACAAAGAAAAGTAAATAAAAACTAGTATCATAAGCTGTGAAGGATGCCACCATTTGACAAAATATAACAAAATCATGAGCAAATGCATTATTTATAATACTTCAGTATCCGGTTAACTAACCATCACAATATCATCTTCATACCCTTGTATTTGTAAAACAAATCTCTCGGTTATCCGAATATCCGCTATCCGAGTATGCGAATCCCAATGAGCTTCGTCTATCATAATTTTCGGGTACTTCCGAAGTATGTGAACCAAGGTGGCGAACACCTGAACGTAGTATGTGTACCAGGTTACGGTTAGGCCGTAATTTTATTCCAATTTTTCCTATTTTAATTCTGTTACAAGTTCGGGGACTAGTCAAGTGACTCCCGTAGTATTTGTTCCTGAAATTATAGCCTAACCCTAACCAGGTACACATACAACGTTCCGGTGTTCGCTATCTTGGTTCACATGTTTCGGGAGCACCAATTTTAAAACAAGGGATGGATGTTACCCCGACTCTTGACTCCAGAAACATTCTCCCTATACTTGCCTATTACTTTCAACGCTCGTTTTGAGATTATTTCGAAGAGTTAGTTCTTACAAACTCGTTTACCTGTTCAAAACTTTTTTCAATCACATGCGCTTACACGTTCCGATAGCTAATTTAACCTAGTCTATATATCACAGCATTTGCGGGAAGAGTATTGCAACTAAACTAAAGCTCCTCAAAAGACACAAAGAAAATCGAAGTATTTAATTATTTGCAACTAATTTTGGAAACACAAATGAAAACTGACAAATAACACGCAAAACGACAAAAACAGAACGAGCATCGAGCAAAATCTAGGGAAAACTCCGGGTCAAAATTTTAATTATAAAATATTCTCCATAAATCTCTTTTGGGCGCTCCAGAAGTATATGTATCAAGATGGCGGGCACCGGAACGTAGTATGTGTAGCAGGTTATGATTAGGCCATAATAATATTCTAAATTTTCTTATTTCAGTCCTATCACAAGTTCGGGGACTAGCGAAGAGACTTCCGTAGTATTTGTGCCTTGTTTCTCGCGGCTCCCCTCACCTTGAAGTGCTATTCATTCATTGCAATTTGAATATCAACTGTGTTTTCAGTATGGTGAGAAAATAAACTACTGATTACTGATTAACCCTAACCAGGTAACCAGGTTTGGTTATACGGAGGAAGTAACGTTCTTGGCATGCAGTAAGAAGTTTAAACGTTATACGCACATAAACATGGATGTATATATATTACAATGCTGTTTTTTTATGTTCGTTTAAATACTCTGTTATGACCCAAATGCAAAGTTAACAAAACGATCAAATATTATTGTAGAATATTTTATTATTCCATATTCAGCAAAGTCAAATTTATTTTCTCTGTTTGCGATGATCCTTCTCTTTGCAAAAACTTGACTCTTGAATGACTCGTGACCATCAAAGTCATTAACCTGTGCGAATTCATACGACAAATTAGAAAAGTGGTAAACAATTTAAAACAAATCAAAATCTTTTTTATAGAAAAACTGATCTATCGGTAAAATAGAGTAATAGAGTTTTAAAATACTTTTTAAAACGCATAAAATTTTTGGCGCTGTGGAAGTATGTGTACCAAGTTGACGCACGACCTAAACCCTAACCTGGTACACATACTATGTTCAATTTGTGCGACCTCTTGGTACACATATTTCGGGAGCACCACAATAGGCATGTTCAGAGTTGATTTATGAACCAATTCTGATGCTAAAAGGTGATTACCATGTACTTGGGATTGATTCTAAATTCAGTTTGGACCAGTGTATGGCCGATGGCATTGTAGAAATTGAAAGTCTTGTTGCATAATATTATAAATTTACCGTTATTATAACAAATTCCATTAGATCGATTGCACAATTGCTCAGAATTACACTGATAGGTTTTATGCTGAATATGATATTAGCCGATCTTTATAATTAAGATGAGAGTATGATGTTTAGTAACTTCCTACTTTAGGACGAATTGATTTGTTTGTAAGACATATTACAATTTATTTCCCGGCTAGAGATTTTACTGTCACACGCTTGGGGCTAGCCAAAAATTTTCAAAGAGGGGGGGGGGGCGTTGATCAATATTTACCAACGTAGGTCGAAACAGCTAGAGGGACCGGCCGAACGCCAGAATACCTGTGTTTCCATTAGTCTTGAGGGTCTTGAAAGCGTTTCAAGCTACGAAAAATTGCTATGTAGGATACAGAAAGATGCTTTTATTTTTTCCTTTTTAAAAGTGGAGGATTTCGACCCCCAAAACCACCCCTCTGGCTACGGCACTGGCCACACGGAACAAAGTGAGTTAGTCAGGATTGGCGGGTGGCCAATGGTATCTGTAGAAATGAGACAATGCTGCAAAATATTAAAAAATTACCTAGAAAGGCATACCCACATACGGTTGTCACAATATTGATCAGGTTTACATTCGTCGTCTCCGTCACAATCTACACGAGGAACAAATTAGAAATACAATGAAACTTAATCATTGAAAACAATCTGGCAGGTCGAATAACAGACACGCGAAAGACATGCCAATCTATATTTTCCATACGCCCATACGCAAATATTCGCAAAAAGCAGGGATTACGAGCGCGAAACCCACAAAGATTCGTCGCAATATTTACCAAAATTTTGATCATTGTCTCCATTACAACCTACACAAAAGACAAATTAGAAATAAACATTGACTATGTCTTTTACTACAATCTGGTAAGACAAATATCGAGCATGCAGGAAAATTGATGATCGATACATTTAGTTATATCTGACTGATATTATGATAAATATTGGAATCATTCTATCCGTTTAAAAATTAATGGGCCAACTTTGGTTGTTTAATGTGGTACTGAACAATATTAAACAATTGGTGTCACTTTGATATGCGTTTATTCTCATAGAATTCAGTTTCTAACCCGGAATAACATCACAGAGATCACACAATCGCTGAGAACATAAACCAAAATAGCACCATGATAACTGTAGAAAAGTATTTCGATAATAGTTTGAATTTACCTTCATCGTCCCAAGTCTTTGTATCCCTATCGCAGTATTATTGGTCATAATCACATTCATCGTCGTCATCACAGGCAACTAAAAAAATTGAAATACATTCTTTATACGGCGGTGTTACCATATTTTTGTGACCTCAAAACGGGACGCCCTCGAAGTACATAGCTGTGATTTTATCGAAAAAAAAAACGGGACGTATGGTAAGCCTAATGATACCGTATTTTACTGACCATAAGGACGTATTATAGCTCGCACTGCCGATAATTTTCTTAGATTGAGTTTTTATTCAAACATATGGCGCAATAGCCCTATAAGACACATAGGGTTTCAAAGCAACAACGGCACTGGTTCTGGGTGTAGGCAATAAAGCACTAATCGAAACATACATTAGGCGCACTGGCTTATATGGCGCGCGATCGCTTTTTGAGAAAAAAAATAGATTGAAAGTTCTCCCAATGGTCCCCAAATAACAGTACTGTAACTAAATCATTCACAACAATCTGGAAACAAAATTATCGGCTATGCATAAAAATTTATGATCGATACATTTGGTTAATATCATGCCAAATATTGGAATCAGCCCATCTCTTAAAAAGTAATGAGTCCAACTTTGAATGCTTAACGTGATATTGATATTAATTCCATACAATTGGTGTCACTTTGGTATGCGTTTATTCTCATAGAATTCACTTCCTAACCCGAACAAAAATCACAGTGAATACACAACCGCTTAGATCACATTGCCTGGGGACCAATGGTTCCTGTAGAAATGAGATATTGCTGCAAAATATTAGAAATTTACCTAAATCTCGGCATTCCCGCTAATCGCTGCTGCAATATTGATCGAAATCACAATCGTCGTCTTTGGCACATACTGCACCAAGAACAAATTAGAAGTACAATGTAACCGAGTCAATTACAACAACCTGGTAAGTTAAACATAAATCGAGCATGCAGAAAAATGATGATCGATACATTTAGTTATATATCTGACTGATACTATGATAAATATGGGAATCAGGTTATTCCTTTAAAAAGTAATGGGTCCAACTTTGGTTGCTTAACGTGATACTAACCTCAATACCATACAATTGGTGTCATTTTGGTAAGCGTTTATTCTCATAGAATTCAGTTTCTAACCCGGAATAACATAACAGAGTTTACACAATTGCTAAGGAAATAAACAATAATTGATCGCATCATGATTAAAGAAAAAAAGCATTTTTATAATAGTATGACATTACATTTCCAATCACAAAACCCTGTCTCCCAGTTGCAGTAATGTTCAGAATCACATTCATCGTCGTTATCACAAAGATCTAAAGAAATATTAGAATTACCGTAGACTGTATTTTTGTGGACGAAATAACCTTACTATAGGGCGCATCTTAGTAAACAATCTTTGGGAATACCATTTTAAGTTCTCCTTATGGTCCCTAAAATACAGTACTGTAACCAAATCGTTTACAACAATCTGGTATGATGAATATCTTCTATGCAGAAAAATTGGTGATCGACACGTTTAGTCATATCTGATTGGTAATAGGCTGAATATTTATTACTTATCGATCTTACGATCGGTAAGTATGTTGATAGGTATTTGTATGTGTGTATGTCTGTGTGTTAGATGCACGCGATATCTCGCGGAAGCGAGGTTGAATCTGCTCCAAATTTTGCATGTGCGTTCATCATAGCTCGGATCAGAAGCCTATTGATTTTGGATGAAATGTTTCGTATAATTAGCGAGTTATTAATTAATCAGTGATGAAGAGATCTGGATATTTACAAAGCGAGAGATTTTCGAGACGCGCTGAATGTGTGTGTGCGTGTCCGATGCGCAAGTTTTCACGCTAGTGAGTCAGAGCGAAGGATACACACCGCCAGATCGTATCTCGTGATTAATCTTTAAGCATTGTCCATATCTCTCTTGTAACTTTGACGTCGTCGCGATGCGCACGTTTCCTTCGAGAAATTTTCCACGCTATTGAGTCAGAGCGGAGGATACACGCCGCGAGATCGTATCTCGTTACTTATAATTACTCTTTAAAGTCTAAGCAATGTCCATATCCCTCTATCAGGTTCGGGGTTGCAGAATTCCTCACCAAAATATCGCTAGGCTGTGTTTGAATAGCCGTCGCAACCCGGGTTAGCGCCGTTGTATTTGACACAAAATATAGGATTGGTAAATATTGGCTATTGGCTGGAAACTAATCGAAACAATCCAGTTCGGATTTGCAGAATTCTTCATAAAAGTATTTCCTCGAGTAGTATTTTAACGACGACATGGGGAGTTGGCAATTGTTTCCCACATTTTTGATATTGGCTAAAAACTATTCAAAACAATCCGGCTCGGGTTTGCAGAATTTTTCGAATCGAAACCGCAGTTTCTGTTTTGGGGGATCCCCTAACTTTCGATCGATAAGTCTTCGGTTTCTAACCGATATTCTAGTTTATATATTGGAAGGAAGTAACTTCTATTTTTCCTACATATGCGAATTTGTTAGACTTAGATTGAAGATATATCTATCGGCCGATTCCGAGTTTAGCATGTATGAATCAAAGCACATGACAAAACATCCGTCTTTAGCATAGAAGTAATCTTCATGTTTTTGAGATTTTATGCGATGGTTATTGTAGAACTTAGAAACTATTGTTGGATCTTATGCAGAAAGCCGTAAAAATAAAATTTTTGACTAACCATAATGCATTCTGCATGCTTGATCCAGTAACATGGACATTACAGCAGCCGACAGCAAGAGAGATAAAAGGAATTTGTGCATCGTGACTTCGAACTTCAATTCGTTTAGATAGTTTTTCCAGACCTAAAAAAATACTAAGTTAGTGCTTAATTAATATAAATTAGAAGAGAATAATGAAAAGGGTCGCAATTAAAGAGTTATCGTTCCAACATGCGGTGGCATCAAAATTTTATGAACGGATCTACTTCGTTACCAACAGATTCTCAAGAACTAGCAACAGATCACTGATTTCAAAAAATGGCCTGAATGAAAACTTATATTGGGTTTTTACTATCAAAAAATGGCGCTCTCGAAGTATGTGTATCAAGATGCCGCACAACCTGAACATAGTACAAGGCTAGGTTCAGGTTGTGCGTCATCTTGGTACACGTACATACGGGTGCGCCGAAAAAATCTCATTTTCCATAAACGCAACATCATATCGCCTGTAAGTTACATTATTGAGAAATCCAAAATTGCTAAATTGCTGATGTTGGAGCCTAAAATTATATTTATTTTAAGAAAATGCACGTGTTTGGCCAATATTTGCGTTGAAATTATTTGTAACCGAATTTCTTAAAATGAAATCGGATTCTGATATCCTAATTCCCCCGATTTTAACGAATTTTATCGCACTCGAAGTATGTGCATCAAGATGGCGCACAACGATGACCCCTAACCGTATACACATACTATGTTGAGGTTGTGCGACATCTTGGTGCACATACTTGGACATAGAAATGATTTTTTTTATTTTCACCGATATATAACGAACGGTTTGAAAAGAACTAATTTTGATCCTGGAAGCTCAACAAGCTCTTGCCTTCAAGCAAACTGATATTCCTTGCTTGAAGTATTGAGAATATAATATATATTCGTTCTTCGCTTGTTTCTTTTTTATCAAATGTATTGTTGCAGTTTGTTTAAAACGAGAGAAACAAATTTACATAAAAGAAAGAGAGGATTTCAAAATGTTTCTTTTTTTATCAAATGTATTGTTGCAGTTAATTTAAAACGAGAGAAACAAAGTTACATAATAGAAAGAAAGGATTTCAAACTGAAAACCTCAGTAAGAGCAAATGTTTGGGCATTGGAAAACCTCAATATGAGCAAATTGTTGGGCATTGGATAATCATTGAAAAAGAGCAACATTGATGTTTTAGAGGTGAAAATTCGCAGAATGTTTCAAGCAGTTCTTTACACTTTTATTTTTATTTTATAAAACATTCATAATTTGTAAGCTGTTTTTGGAATGCCTCGACCTTAGAAATTTGGAAACGACTAGCTAGCGAGAACAGCTGTTTTAGAGGTTAAAATTTGCGGAATGTTTAAAGCAGTCGGCTGTACTCTGCATTGTAACTAATGCACAGCAAAACGCTATTGATTGGTATAGTCATCTTTACCTGAATGGTCTTGATAGACTGCCCACTGATTAGCTGGTGACATATTGTTTATACAACCAAGCCCGGATCTAGGACTCTAGGACTAGTGCCCTAAATATACAACATACCAATAATAGGAATGTAACTAGTGTTCTGTGTTATTTAATATTGAAAAAGTAAGTTTCCGTGTTCATTACTGATTAATTTATTTTTTTTTTTACATGATATTTTTTTACATGATATATACATATATGTGTACAAGGTTAGGGTTAGGCCATCATTTTATTCCGATTTTCCTTATTTTAGTTCGATTACAAGTTCGGGGACTGTCTGTGTTAGCCAAGCAAATAGCCCTCCTGCCCATAGGTTTCAATCCCTTTACACAACTTGATGTAAAATAGGCGAACAAAATCAGATACCTCCATATTGGTACACATACTTCTGGAGCGCCAATTTACAGTGATGTCCCCTTTCTTTGGTGACCTAAGCAAGGGGTGTGCAACTTACGGCATGCGGGCCAAATTCGGCCAACAAGGAAAACTTCTGCGGAAAATCGCCACTTTTGAATAGTGTGCGGCTCGCGTTTTTATTTAAAGTATGTGCAAGTATTTCCTTTTCCTTTGCATTACAAGGTCTCTCTATGAGCTTGTGCAAAGCGAACAACGCATGTCACAGGATCAATAACCAAAATTTTCGTGTCTGCAACTACTAGAAAGTCTATGTTAAGTGAATCTGCGGCCCGCGGTTTCGTCCAATAATTTATATCTGGCCCTCGTGTATTTAATGTTGCACACCCCCGTAGTAAGCGAGTACTTATTTTGCCTAACGGTTAATTAAGACCTTGCTACAACATCCTTGCATTAATAAACGCCTGCGATTCCGTCAGCCTATAATAAAGCAGGACTAGATGAAATCTCCGTTGTAAACCAAACTAATACCCGCTGTGAATCGATTATTAACAGTGTTGAAGTTCCTTTTTTTCTTTTTTAAACGTTCAATTACTTACGCTCTTTAGCAGTAATGAAGAAATGATTGATTAAAAAAAAACTCAATATGAGCAAATGTTATCTATTATTAAGCGTGGGCATTGGGTAATCATTGAAAATAAAGCAGAATTAATGTGGGTCCATTAGGTTGGGTCGAATGAAGCGAATCTCCTTTTTCATTATTCGAAATAATCATGATTTAAAGCTGCTCTTGCAAAATTTTAGCGCGAGTCTAGCTAGCGAGAACAATAGTTGCGGAAATAGAAATTCGCAGAACGTTTCAAGCAGTACTTAACAACCATTTTATTTCCCAAAATAATCATAATTTGTGACATATTTTCGCAAAGCCTCGACTAATTTTGGAAATAGGGACGACTAGCTAGAGCAGTGATTTTCAAAAATTCCAAGCCGAGTCTGCTTTTTAGAAACTGTTAAGTCTTGTGCTCCACCTTAAAAATACCTAGCTAACAATAAGCTGCAAATAACAGATAGTAAAGCGAATGTAATATAACAAGCATATAATTAAAATAACAACAAGTACAATCTTTAAACAATAAAGAAATGTAAATATTCGAAGTCAGGCGAGCAAGATCAAACCCAGCAAATATTATTAATTTTATTAGTGTCACGCCCCTCAAATTTTTTTTACGCCACCTTTGTCGGGGCGTTCCACCGTTTGAGAGTCACTGAGCTAGAAAGAAAAATTATTTTGGAAAAGTAAACTCGCAGAACGTTTCCCGCAACTATTCCTAAATTCACTACGGGGATGTTATGTATCTGCGTGTTTGTTAGCATTATGCTATTATGGTTTATTTCCTCAGCGATTGTGTGATCTCTGTTATGTTATTCCGGGTTAGAAACTGAATTCTATGAGAATAAACGCTTACCAAAATGACACCAATTGTATGGTATTGAGATTAGTATCACGTTAAGCAACCAAAGTTGGACCCAATACTTTTTAAAGGGATAGACTGATTCCCATATTTATCATAGTATCAGTCAGATATAACTAAATGTATCGATCATCATTTTTCCTGCATGCTCGATTTATATTTGTCTTACCAGATTATTGTAATTGACTCAGTTATATTGTACTTCTAATTTGTTCTTTGTGCAGTATGTGCCAAAGACGACGATTGTGATTTCGATCAATATTGTAGCAGCTATTGGCGGGAATGCCGAGATTTAGGTAAATTTATAATATTTTGCAGCAATATCTCATTTCTACGGGAACCATTGGTCCCCAGGCAATGTGATCTAAGCGGTTGTGTATTCACTGTAATTTTTGTTCGGGTTAGGATGAAGTGAATTCTATAAGAATAAACGCATACCAAAGTGACACCAATTGTATGGAATTGATATCAATATCACGTTAAGCATACAAGTTGGACTCATTACTTTTTAAGGGATGGGCTGATTCCAATATTTGGCATGATATTAACTAAATGTATCGATCATAAATTTTTATGCATAGCCGATAATTTTGTTTCCAGATTGTTGTGATTGATTTAGTTACAGTACTATTATTTGGGGACCATTGGGAAAACTTTCAATCTATTTTTTTCTCAAAAAGCGATCGCGCGCCATATAAGCTAGTGCGCCTAATGTATGTTTCGGGTAGTGCTATATTGCTTACACCCAGAACCAGTGCCGCTATTGCTTTGAAACCCAATGTGTCTTATAGGGCTATTGCGCCATATGTTTGAATAAAAACTCAATCTAAGAAAATTATCAGCAGTACGCCCTTATAATACGTCCTTATGGTCAGTAAAATACGGTATAATTAGGCTTACCATACGTCTCGTTTTTTTTTTTGATAAAATCAGAGCTATGTACTTCGAGGGCGTCCCATTTTGAGGTCACAAAAATATGGTAACACTACCGTATAATTAATGTATTTCAATTTTTTAGTCGACTGTGATGACGACGATGAATATGTGATTATGACCAATACTGCGATAGGGATACAAAGACTTGTGACGATGAAGGTAAATTCATATTATTATCAAAATACTTTTCTTGAGTTACCAGGGTGCTATTATAATTTATGATCTCAGCGATCGTGTGATCTCTGTGATGTTATTCCGGGTTAGAAACTGAATTCTATGAGAATAAACGCATAGGAAGATCTCCTTGTACTGATGGTATGTATTTTTGTCACGATGTCTGAATATTTTTTTATTTGTAACGAAATTATTTTGAACCCCTTTCATATTGATCACTCGACTCCTTCTTACAGCTGGCGCGCCAATGTTGCAAACTTCGTTTATTCGAGCCTTTCCATGTCAGAACCGACGCTCTGTCTTCGTTTGCCTATGTTTGAGCATTGCTCCCTTGTTTTTTCAATTCAAAAATGATATATTAAGGGTAAACGTATCTAATAAGCAACGCTTGAGTTAATTTATTTATTTTGACTTTTGTATCATGGGATAACAATGTTTGTTTTTTTGTTGAAAAAATTATTTCAACTTTGACATAATGACGTTCACGGTATGTAGCGTCACATTGTTCTGTGTAATGCTTTGGTTGAGTTAATACTTTCAATGTCACGGAGCACGGACGTATATATATGCCATTTGGAGCTTACCGGTGCGTGTCACAAACATTACTATTCGTCTTCAAATATAAAGATGAAGTAGAGCGATAGAAAAAATTTCAAGTTCAGCTATTCCCAGGCCTTATTTTAAACAACAATTTAAACTAATGGATTTAAACGTTCGGCATGATATGTACGGGCATCAAAACGCTAGTACAATCAGCAGTTGTGTTATTTGCTGGAAGCTTTATATGATGGCAAATTGATGCTAACTGTAATGCGTAAATTCGCTTGTATATTGCTTGCATACTTCAATTAATAGCTTCACAATACTCGATAACTTTTATTCCGCAACATATGGTCTTCCTCTTAAATCAGCTGAACATATATTTATCGGTAGCCGGCAACAAGCATGCACCGTGCATAAAGTATTTACTAAAGGCTGATTGGGTACCGGTAGAGAAATGACTAGCTTGTTAAGCGTTTGACTTTAGGTAAAGTACGTTACATGCTTGCGAGCGATAGCGACGTTTTTACTACGGGAGTACCTGAAAACGTGTATTTATTCGGATTGTTATCACATCCTTTTTAGTGCTTGTTTAAATCCAAATCATTCTACATCGAAATAACATCTTATAGTCTGGTTTGGACAAATCACATTTATTTTAAAAATATTTTACAAATCAAAGTTTTTAGGTTCCAACTACTCCGCTTTCAATTTATCTAATATTGATGGCCTATATTTTATAGAATAACTCATTGAAAACGTAGTGTGTGTACCAGGTTAGGGTTGGGCCATAATTTTATTCTGATTTTCCGTATTTTAGTTCTATTACGAGTTCGGGACTGTCTGTGTTAGCCAGATGGATATCCCCTTGCCCAGGAGCGACAGAATTTTTTCGATTCCATACCAATACTATATGCAAATTTCATTACCTTTTTCTATGTTGGCTGCGATCCCAACACAGACGACCAGCATAGAAACAAGTCTTTTTTTCATGACTAAAAGTCCTGTGAATAATTCCAAGATAATATCAGTATTTATGCTGTGCAATTGATATACCATATATGTTTAAATATTTCTATTCTAGATATGAATATAAATTTTTATTGCAAATAAACAAAATTTAAATATTTTATGAAAACATAAACTAAATATTTCAGGGTTTGAGAAATTCAGGTTCCAGGCTAAATTTGTTAGCACGGTGACAAAAAAATGGTTGATAACATATATAGTGACATTATTCATACAACCCAACCCGAGACGAACTATTTTTGTGTGAACGCAGTAGTTGCAGTCTGACTTTCCAAATGATTCGAATTTAGCAGTCCTAAGAATTCCTTCAATAATCTCAAAAAATATTGTTTTCGAAACGTCTTGTCCATTGGGATGTGAAATTTGTAATTTTAATGCTGATCTATTCAAATCCAGCCACTGTTGAAAACTAGTTTAGATTTAATACTCGTAAACAGATTTGCAGTCTATCGTAGTATGACACTCTATTGCTTCCTACAGGAAATTTTGATCATCTACATCAGAATGCAAACAATACACGGGAAATTCTACAACGTCAGTTTTTATTCAATTCATTCGCTATGAATAATATGACGTTAACGAAATTTATATATAATTATATGACGGTCATTGCAAGTTATAATATTACTTTATCAACACGTCGATTATTCGATAACTCCAAAGTCTATTTATTTAGAGACAAATTCTCAGATAACATACAGTTGCCAGCAATTTGGCGTGGATTTTGATTACCAACATACCGTTGTAAATAAGTTAATGAAAATTTAAAATAAAACCTATAAAATTTATGTAAGACTGGCTTTGAATCGCTAGTTGACAAGAATAATTTTGCAACATCTTGAAATAATTACACATTTTTAATAATTCATAAATTTACTATTCACGATAAAAACTATAAATAATAAAAAAATATATTTTACAATTTATTTCGGGCAATTTGTGAATATCTCCAGAAGTAAAAGTAAAATTCATCAGTATATAGGGGAACACAAATAAAACTCAACAATGCAGTATATTATTTACCAAAATTAACTGGAAAACGAATTCAAGAAATTTCGGCATTTTTAATTCAAGTGACACTGATATTTTCAAACGTAATAAAATATCGAATTACAATATAAAAAATAGAGAATATAGAATAAACTCCAATACAGTGTTTCCCAAACTTTTTTCTGCCAGCGCCCCCTTTGACGACTTTTTATCTAGCAAACGCCCCCCTAAGAAAAAAGTCAAAGCAACTTTATTCTTCATTTATCATTAGTATAATGTGAAGGTTGAGCCTAGTGAAATACCACCAGATTGATAATATCTGGGTTCATTTCAGTCAAAATTAGTCTTGAGTCTCGTCTGACACTGTCGAGGGAATATCTCTTAATATGTAAAAGTGCTGTCACTGTACTAAATACACGCCCTACCAAGTATAAACTGACAAGAGCAATAAAAAACGTTTGACCCGATCTCACACGTTGGGTTATGTCAATTTATTCTGTTGCCAAAAAGATGGAACACTGAAAGTTTAACCATGGATTTGAAGTATAAACCCAAGGGTAGTGGTGCATTTTCGCTTCTGGAAATTCAGGATTATCTAGAAAACAAAGCGAAAATTTGTTATCTATCTCAAAAAATATTATTCAATTTTGTTTGCGCTTGAACTTCTGTTTGCGTATGATTATACTCAGAAGTTTCGCAAAATTGTCAACCACCCACTTAGTTGTCTGCTGAAGCGCACCATCTGCTGTCAGGGAAGGAAAGAATTCAAACGGTGAATACAAAACATTACGTGGTTGTGCCGAGAAAAATCTGAACAGTGCAGTGGTTCCAGCATGACGAGGCGACCCCCCATACATCATTTCAGACGCTTTCATTCCTGAGAGAACAGTTAGCAATGACATCCAGTGGGCAATTTAATTATCAGACTAAAACCTCTCAGATTTTGGTATGTAGTATGTTCGAATAACAATGTGTATCAGGACAATCCCCGAACGATTGGTGAACTCAAGGCTGCAATTGCAGGAATAAAATAGAGAAATACTCAAAGAAGAGTGATTAACAATGTAGCAAAAAGAATGCAATTCTTTCTTCAATATCGAGGGAAGCATTATGAACATATTCTAGGAACAACATAATTTTTGTGCGAAACGTCCTAGATTTGTCGACACTTTTGGGTACAAACATACGCAAACAGAAGTTCAAGTATAGACAAAATTAAATAATTCACTCCATTTTCGTAGAAGTAATCGAGAAATTGATGGTTCCGTTTTTCGTGGACCACGCTTGTATAATATTGTTTTTTAATAGAAATCAGTTAAATATGCTGATTTAGTCACTGTATTCGATAGTTTGAACTTACGCGACACAAATGATAAACCGACATTAAACAATGTCAGGCACAACAGGCTAGATCTTTGCCGTTTGCAATTTTATGTATTACTTATGGAATGTAGCCTTATTATTCAATGATCTGGCGTACGCCAGTCCTGTCAGATGCCTATCTCTCACGTGTTGCTCTTAACAAAACCAAAATTATACCATAAGGGTGTTGTACTTACACTACCGCTTTGAAGCACCATAGAACCCGATAGTAAACTGAAGCTGTTATACAATACAGTACAACGGAACGCGAGGTGCATGGTGTGGAAAGCATATGCCGTAAAAATTCATAAGACCTACCTATTCTATGTGAAACAAGAAATTCCCAACGCCGAAAACAAAAGCGAATTAGTTTGAACCAAAACATAGGAGTAAATGACATAAAATTTCACCCGTCTCGTGAGTTCCCGTATTGATGTCAGCGCCCCCCAATCGCCCAGTTTGACAGACAGCGCCCCCCAATTGCCCAAATCGCCATCAGCGCCCCCAAGTTATCTCAAACGCCCACAAGTGGGGGTTTTTGCTCACTTTGGAAACCGCTGCTCTAATATATTAAACGAGAATATCTGTCAGAGACCGTAGACTTATCGATCGAACGTTAGGGGATCCCCAAAACAGCGCTCTTATTCCATAGTGACACCTTGTGTCCCATCCCTAATTAATTGATAACTCGCTAATTATACGACATAATTCGCCCATCAATAGGCTTCTGTTCCGAGATATGATGAATGCACATGCAAAAATCTGGAGCCGATTCAATCTCGCTTTCGTGAGATATCGCGTGCATCTAACAGATAGACAGACAGTCAGTCAGACAGACAGACAGATATACAGACAGACAAATACCTATCAACATACTTACCAATTTAAATCGATAAGTAACAAACGTTTCGTTTCATTGCTTCCTGCATCTCAACAAAATATCTAAATTAATTGGAATTTTATCACCAGAAAGGATTATCTGTAAAGCTAATATAGTCCGAATTAATTATCAGAAGTATCGCGACAATGACGATTTCTACATAAAATAATGTTTTGTTCATTACAGCCCATTGACTAAAAGTTCTGATGATGAATTCTAAGATAATTTATGCTGTGTAATTGATATCCAAATATATGTCTAAATTTTTATTTTTAGATATGAATATAACTTTCTATTGCAAATAAAAAAATTTGAATATTTTAAGAAAACATAAATTAAATAGTTCAAGGTTGGGAAAATTCAGGGTCCAGGCTAAATTTGTATGTCATGATAAGTAAAATAGTTGATAACATATATGGTGACAATTCATACAACCAAACCCTAGATACAAACTATTTTTGTGTGAACGCAGTATTTTCAGTCTGACATTTCGAATGATTCGAGTTTAGCAGTCTTAAGAATCCCTTCAATATTCTCAAAAAAGATCGCTGTTTTTCTAACGTCATGTCTATTGAGATGTGAAACTTGTAATTTTAATGCTGATCTATTCAAATCCAGTCAGTGTTGGAAACTAGTTCAGATTTAATACTGGTAAATAGAATTGCAGTCTATTGTAGTATG